>JACFYI010003587.1:125909-140904 GCA_014898755.1 Handroanthus guayacan | reverse complement strand
CTATCACTGCTATAAATAGAAGACTCATTTATTGATTACAGGTTATATTCTTCATTTTCATTAAATTCTCTCAACTATTTGTACCTTTTTGCTTCCATTCTATCAATCTCCTTTACTCGACCTAACTTAGGCATTGGAAGGCCTTAGCAGAAGGCACGGTACGCTAGCCTAACATGCTTGCCACCTTGCAGATTGATCCCACAAATTCTCAAATTGTTCAGCATGGGCCCCAAAGGTCAAATCTAACTCACCCCTCACTAAAAGTACCCTCATCGTTATGATTCGCTTACAAGCCAAATATATAATCTAAAATAAAGGCTTATGATCTAATATTTAACTTTTAGGCTAATATATGATAAGAAGTTGTCAAACTCAAATTTTATGCAAATTATAGTGTGAATGTTATATAAATTGTATACAACCCAAACAAAAGGGGAAAAAACGTAAAATAAGAGAATAGTATTTAACTGATGTCCAATATATATGTTTTTGTCAGATTTCATATGTCCATCGAATTCAGGCATAAATTATAGAGAATATCATGTTAGATTTCATTATATATAATGATCAACGAGTTTGAATGTGTTACTACTGATTGGACTCAGTTCTAACCTATTGACAAATTTAAAAACAAAATGTTGGGAGATTTAATTTCTTGTTGATATTTCTAGATCGAGGATATTTTGCTTATTGTATGGTTATCTGTTCATATCTAATTTAGTGGTCGCTACATATGATCACTAGTTTAGTGACCCACAATTAATTATACATATTTTATTCTGAAAAAATATATTAATAGTACTGAATATTCCCTTAAATCGATCACCGAAACAATACAATTTATATTAGTTTTACATTATTGAATGGGACAAATTCTAATATATGTACGGGATTGGCTTCAATAGAAAGGGAGATAATTCCTTTTTCTTTGGCCTATCATCTTCCCCTATCAAAATACTCTTTGGAAATGGACCACTCAGAAAGCAACAAACAGTAATAATATCATAGGTAGAAAAGCAATGTATATTGGAGCAATGATGAAATCATTATAAAGAGGAATAATAGTGTACCGACAATTGATCATTTGATTATTACTTAAAAAAAAAACAATGAAAGAAAAGAAAAAGAAAAGAAAAAAAGAAAGAACGAACATTTGATTAAATGTCGTGTAGTCGGTATCATATCTGCCCTGGCCCTTATTAGCCGGAGAATATATGGGGTAATCTAATTTCTTTTATGTCAAATTTTTGTGGTATATATATTAATTACAAAAAGTAGGTTTATGTTAATGTATTTTTTTCTCATTTGATTGAAAATTAGTTATATATATATATATATGTATCCTCCTATAATTATCTATAATCACGTAAAGAAGTGAATATTTATGAATTGTCGATTTGATTAAAATAGACGGTAACTAGCATAATCTTTTCTAAGAATTAATTTAATTATCATAATTTTTCTTGAAATTTAGAAAATTATCATTACGTCCAGTGTCATTAATGAACTTTCAATTGTACTCTCGCCATTGGATCCCTTATTGACCAAATTTTACCTAACTAAAATACCCAATATAATCTATACACAATGTAGCTTAGTGTGACCTTAGAGACTCAATATGTCATATATATACATATAACTCACTTGTAAATATATGAATGTAAGTATATGTATATGCATATATTTTTAATTAGTTGTATATTGTTATTTCAATATGTTTCTTTTAAATTTAGTGTATACTATCATTGTGTTGCAAATACTTAATAATAATTGACTATTTAATTAAAATAATATTTTTAAATGATATATTAATTAGTTTTATTTAATATTAGCAATAAAATAATATTCCCTTTAGTTAATTTTTTTGTGTTAATATATAATTCAAATATCATTTAATAAGATATTTGGAATAATATATTAAGATATGCATTGTATGACTATATATGATATAAAGGCACTCTCAAATCATTACATTACACTATACCATATCGAGTTTTCAAGTCAATATATGAAAAATGGTCAATAAGGGACACAAATACTGTAAAAGTATAATTGGAAGTTCATTAATAATAAGGGAGGTAAAGTTAATTTTTCAAAGTTACAGCAATTAGGTTAAACACCAAGGAAGGTTAATTACTATAATAATCCCTTCAATAAATAATCTAAAGATAAAAAGTTAAAGTAAAAGCTTATCATGATATGACTCCAAGAAATCCAAAATAGAAAAGAACAAATTATCTTTATACCTTATATATGGTATGACCCCAAAAATTGATAAGTCTTGAAATTATAAGACACAATAATAACACAAACAATAACAATTAAAAGAAGTGCACTTATAACATGATTTCTTTGCAATATTGAAAGTAAAAGTTGATGAGGGACCACAAACTTTTATAGACCTGCCAATCTAAATTCTGGTCTTGAGTAGCCCACAACAACTAACTTGTACCAAAAGTGCTTCTAAAAGCTATCAATTTTAACCCTTGGCTTGCTACAACCTGGCGAAAATGAAGTTCTTCTACCTCAAAATCTTAGGGCTTTCACAATTACTTTTCTTGTGAGCAATCCAATTACTTTTCTTGTGACCAATCATGCTTTGATAATCACAAAATAGTTCAATTATGTAGCCATTGATCAATTTGTAGCTTTGTTGCATATAAATCTTTAATTATGTCAAATAAGTTAGTGGGTTTTATGTTCCAATGATTTTATAGTATTTCCAAATGAAGGTTACTTTAAGTAAAAGATATATTGAAAAATTAGCATCGGACTAGCAGAAAATCAAAGTTTATTAGAAGCTTGATAAAAAATTCTTGAAAAACCTCAGATGGGGCTTCCCTTTAAGTCAAAACGCTTCCCTGTCGGCGTATTTTTTTTTCATGTGCGGTACACTTTTCTATTTCTATTCAAATGTTACATGTGCATTGAAATGCATCTTAAATTATTACTCAGTATTTCTTAGGTTATTTAAGTAATTTTTTTATTAATTAGAAAGAGTTATGACAAACTAAATACACTAATTAACAAGATATAACTTGGTAACATTCACTTGAAGCATTTGACCATTCTTGTCAATTTATGAGTTAATGAGCAATCACCTCTTGTCTGGAGGTATCATTCATTAATCACCAACCTATTTATGCAATTGTACAAACCCGACATGACTTCACATCTTTTTAAATATTTTCATTATCATAAAAAAGTACGTGCTCAAATAATATCCAGTTGTATGTAGTGGTTACCAGAGTTGACAATTCCATCTTCTATCAATAATATCAAAAGATTTTTCGTAACTCTCTTCATTTCATTTTGACTAGTGAATTCCTTCATTATGTTCGACACCCAGGTTCGATTATAAACATACGTAGTCGTTAACTATATTGCCCATCCAAATGTTCTCGTCAAGTGCATTGCCTTGCAATCAATCAGTCAAGCGCATTTGCTTCGAATTTTCTTTTTTTTTATTGGAGTAATTTTCGAGCGATTTGACCCATGAATAGAATAGGTCCTAGGTCTTTCTGTGCTGGATTGGACCTCAATATCATCTGCATCTTCATTGCATTTCTTGCTCAGCAATGTCACCAAAATGAGGATTGTACCATTGACATTCTTCAAAAACTATGCTTTTCTTCCATTCTAGATCCTTTGATTTGTTGCCATTCTTCGAGCTCAATATTAGATGTATTTATATATTTAAAATAAACATTAGAATTCTAGTTAGTCCCTACATATTGTGGTTTTTATTATCGTACTTGTACTAGATGAGTATTGTAATTTACAAAATTATCCAGTTTGTCTCCCCTTAAATAATAAACGTTGTCTAATTGCCCATTATAGTTAACTCATACTATATTCCATATTAATGTTTTGGAAAATTTACAGAAATGATCCCTAAAGTCTACCTTTAAAATTACTGTATGTAATTTCTATTATGTAAATCATGATCATATTGTTCCTAAAATTGTAATTTAATTTCAAGTTAAATGAATATACGGCGCCATGTGTCACAGAAATTTGACAATACACGAGAAGTTTTTGTTTTTACGCCATCTAGTTTTTTTTTTTTTAAAAGAAAAATGTGATCCCTGGTTAAAGCCTCAAAGGATTGAGTAGAAACTTTTACGTAATTAAAATCCCTTTCATTTTATTTTTATTCATCATAGGCAGATAAAATGATTACAATAATATATTAAGTTGGATTTCCTTTACCAATAATCGCTCAACAAAACACACAATTATAAAATTAATAACTAAGGCCAAAATGGTCACCCGACTCGATAACAATAAAAAAAATAATAAAATTCAATTACTAAAGCGAATATCGATGAGTCCTTATTTTAGTAGTAAGGTGGAGGTCTTATAACAAAAAAGTTATCAATTTAATTCATTAGTGATGCGTGCGCTTTTTTTTTTTTTTTTTTGCCGCATGATAGTATTTATTCTACTGTATAGAAGTTTGGAGGATTTTTCTTGTGCTTGTAAATATATTTTATCTTCAAATAATTTGAAATATTTATATTAATGTATTGATGATATATTGATCGTTTCTTAAAAAAATTACTAGGGCCATTAATTCAATATTTCTAATTTATTTAATTAAAATGAAGAAAAAGGATTTTAAATTATATGAACTATCAATTGAATCCTCTAATCAAGGAACCAAAATGGGAAGGGAAAAAAAAAAGAAAAAAAAAGAGAGAGAGAAAATTCAAATTGCCAAAAAAAAAAACAAAAAGAAAAGAAAAAAGAAAGAAAGAAAAAAAAGAGAGAGAAAATTCAAATTGCAAAAGAACATTCATATGACTATTTTACCCCTCATGCAATCAAATTTCCGAAGAAGTTCCATTATTTCAGCGACTAATGTGAAGCTAAGTTATAACATTAGGGAATATTACCTAAAATACAACAGCAAAAAGTTGTGTGGTAATATGAAAATTGTCCCTATATTTCCAAAAAAAAAAAATGAAAGTTGTTACTAATAATGTATATTAAGTTATAATCACATTCATTTTATAATTGATATATTTTTAGTTACATTTTTTTTTATTTTTTATTTTTTTGTGCACAATATAGCCAAATAGTTAGCTTTTAATTAAATTTTCACAATAGACAATGTGACACATGTATAGTGACAATTTACTGATAACAAAAATTACCACTACAAACTTAAGATATTCACCATCGCTAATTGTAAATTAGTAGCAAATTAAACACAATTTTTATAAATATTAAATTTGTCAAAATCATTATTGGGACTAAACATAAATTTTTTAGTATATTCAATCATTGACAATTTTCACATTATCAATTAATTTTTTATACTAAGATCACAATTTATGATATATCATACAAAGCTACGATAAAATAGGAAAAACTGTTGCAAAACCATTATTTCTGAATAAAAACCTTACATATGTATACAGGACGAAACACACAGCAATTAATAAATATCTTCTGCTTCGATTTCGTCTTGTCCGTGCACGTTATAGAAAAAGAATTGCAAATTATTGAAATCGATGTCAAAATGATTGTAGCTAATATCTACTTCATTGACAGTTATTTTCGCAAAAAATAAAATAAAATATATATATGTATATATATACACATAGACGTATAGATATATATGCACATATACGTATAGATATATACATACATACATACTAGTGATTTAGTGTTGTGATGAAAAAGAAAAAACCAAAAAAATTGGGGGTCCATATATAAAACACCCATGCCTAATATATACCAAATAAAATTGTTGGGAGATCAAGCCCACATGGTGGCATGTGATGGGGGATGGGATGGTTTTATCATTTTTCCCTTTTTATTCTCACTTTTATGGGTCATTGCCATTGCACTACATTTTATTTTCTGATATTTATATATATAGAGAGTTACTATTATCAAAATGTACCTAACACTCTATATACAAACGTAAGAGGATGGTCTACCGACTCAACACAGCATGTGATACGTGGAATAATAAATAAGCATTCCACCTAATCAAATTCAATCGTGACAAATTATTGAAACTGGACAATAAAAATTCTCGTGAATCTCATGGTCCCCTCTAAGATACGTTTCTCTCAATTCGACTATATGAATATCAACTGATAATGAAAACACACTACAGCCATTAGTACATGTATAATTACTATTGTAAAATATTTCAATGTCAAATCATTACATATTCCACATACAATAACATGATGGCCGATCTATCGACTGAACACAGCATGTGAGATATTAAATAGATCATGACAAAATTATCAAATCCCTTGTGAATCCCGTGGTCCCCTCAGAGATGCGTTTCTCTCCACTAAATTATACGAACAACGCCCAATGAGAATGATCAAAGACAACCCATAGCTATAAATACATACAATTTGAAATGGAATTACATGTGATGAGGTATTAAATAGCTCCTACACACCTAAGCTTGATCTAAGTTAGTACCCCACAAAGCACTTACAAGTAAAGCAGGCTACATGTGCTCAAACTTGGCCTTGTTTGTGAAGTGAACCCTACTTTGTTTCCTCTCTTCCACTATATAGCTGTTTTTTCACACACACACACACACACACAATGCTAGAGTGGTCCATAACAACTAATTTGTATGGGCATGCAAATTCAATTTCTTTCACTCTTCAAATTAAAATCGCTCAATTTTTTAATCATTTACTGTTACACACACACAGAGATATATATGTATATTCTGTAAACTACTTACTCCCAGTACAAGAAATTATAAGTCCTTTCATGCTTTTCCACAGCTTTCTTGAACTTCTGCTGCTTAAATTCTTGATCGTACAAGAAATTATAAGTCCTTTCATGCTTTTCCACAGCTTTCTTGAACTTCTGCTGCTTAAATTCTTGATCCCATTATCTGATCAAGAACTTAAAGATTAATTTAAGTTCAAGAAAGCTGTGGGAAACCATGGTAAATTCTGGACTTTTAAGCTATGGGCTTTCAAGTTTAGGTATCAAATGCAGAATTTACAGTTCCATGTTCTTGAAAAGGTAAATTATGAGAAGCTCTGTTTTTGCTAGTAGATATTAGATATGATTTTTTGTTTTTAACCCTTTTTTACAGTGTGTATATATATATATCTATATTTTTGGGGCTGTCACTATTAGTGTACTGCATATAATTTGAAGTCAGAGTGGTGAAAAATGAGAGGATTTGCAGAGAAGATTCCCTGCTGGCTTTTATTTCCTGTTTGTCATCAATAATTGATAGTTCATCTTGTTTGCCCTTTTGTCTTTGCCTTCCTCTGATCTCATTCATTTATGTGAAAAAAGGTTAAATTTTGTCACCTATTGCCAGAGATTAAAATTCAGATTTTAACTTTTTTTTTTATTATTATTTCTGTGTATGTGTGTTTTTCTTTTTCTTTCTTTCTTTCTTTCTTTTTTCCTTTTTTTTTTTTTTTCTTTTTTTGCCCTTCCCCCACACAAGAAACTCCGAGAAACACAAACATATATCATATGTACATATATACACACAATGTATCCATGCCTTCTGGCTTCTGCAACTAAATTGCAGCTACCAAATTTTGAGGTTTTTTTTTTTTTTTTTTTTGGGTGCATATTTTCAAACTTAGAGGAAAAATCCAAAAATTTATTAATTTACTATCTTTACCACTTTAATTAATATCCTAATGTTCATGATTACAGTATATTGTGCGCATGGAGATTATGCTACTTACATTAATACAACAAAACACCATATTTCACTAGTACTCGAATAATTCATCAGAAATTTAATGAAATCTCTACATCCATAACATGGTTCTGTAATGAATTTTATTTCATCATAAATTCAGAAATTTGTGTGATGTAAGTAATTAGTACAATAACAGTATTAATATCCATCACTCAACTCACTTTTCAATGGCAATTAATTCATTGTCATCACAAATTGAAAAAAAGCTAGTATAAATTAGAATTTATTATAGATTCATTACATGAAGTGTCATCACTGATGTATATTTTGCTCGTTAATTTTTCTAATCCGTTATTATTAATTCTGTCATATAAATCCATCAAATGTCATTTTTTATCCATTACAAATTCTCCAGTGTTTGCTTTTATAGTATTATAATAATTATGCAAATTTAGGATAATATTTTCTTGAAAGTGATTGAGTTTTTTACTAGGTAAAATATATATATATCATCCTCATTTATTACTGCAACAGACCCCTTTACATTAACATCAACCATATCCAGTAGTCCACGTATTCCCCTATGAGATAGTAATTTGAACTTTATGAATATGATGATACCATACGAAGGGGGTATTTTAAAACTAGAAAAATATGAGGATAGATATCTTATCCTTTGCAACAATACAGAGCTAATATAATTTACCCATTTTTCACTACCCTTTTCTATACCATGCATAAAAAATCTACCTAAATAAAAAATTCAAAAGGAAACATGAATTTTTAACAGTTAGATAAGAAGGGAAAGAGGACCAATGGGGTAATTATAAAGCCATTAAATGTTATATCAATTTTAGCACCAAATTCTAAGGCAAAGTGGATTCACCTATACATATGCCTTAATTTGCCATGCAAATGAAATATGTCCTTTGTAAATTAGCTTACATGACCAGACAATGAGGTATGGCATGGTTATTTTCATCATGTTCAGAGAGATATATGCAGTTATTTATAGAGAAGCCTTTTATTTTAATTTAAAATTTAAATTTTCCCTACTTGAGATATTTTGTTATTTATAGAAAATTGGTTACATATATTATTGGACCACCTTAGGCTTTCAAATTTCGTTGTCTTAATTAGCTCCTGTTGTTAGAACTAGCAGAAATGACAAAACAGAAAAGTAGAATTGATAATGGGCAAGTACTTTTTCATTTTTTCAAATTTTTTTTTATATGATGAAGCTGCAATATTTCTGGTTCATTTTCTGTTCGGTGGCATTACAAGATAGTATTAGTAGAAATTCATTTTTAGCTATGGCTGTTGCTCTGTTGGCCACGTCAATGGCAATGCATATAGAGATCTATTATGTGATTTGGTTCGCAAATATTTGTATAATTTCTATCTCAAATTTTGTCGCAAAATTCTTAGATTTTTTTTTTTCCCCTAGTAGTTGTTGATGGAACTAAAAATAGGGATAATTACCTCTATATTTCTTGAGGTTTGACACAAGTATCAAAATATCTCCTAAATTTTGGATGATTACGATTTTGTTTCTCTTACCGTCAGTTCTATTAACACGTGAATTACAATTACATTATCTGAGCTGACACATAATTAGAATTACACCCCCTTATCTAGAGGGTCTACTTTGTAATGTTTTAAAATTTTTAGAGAATATTATTGTAATTATTCATTAACTGAACTAACACCACAGGGGACACGATGATAATTATTCACAACTCAAGAGATATTTTGATAATTATTTCAAACTTTAGAAAGTGTTGAGGTAATTATACTTGAAAATATGGGGAAGCATAGCTTGGCATGTAACTAAGTACTTTACCAATAATTTGGACTCTGTTTTTATTTCATTTGCACTTTACCAATAATATGGGCTCTATGTTTATTTGCAACTTTCGTGAGTATTGGTTACATTATAAAAAATTAATAGTGACAGTGAAAGTAGCTATTGATAATCCAGAATTAATATTTGTAATAAAAATGATAGTTAACGATCCAAACTATCCAAAATTACGGGACGAAACATGATTTGCCAATGCATTACTTGTGTACATCGAGGTGAAAATACACGACCATATGCCATGATGAATTTTTCATAACCCCATTAAAACTACGAAAGATTGTAGTGGTAAAGATGTAACAAATGACTTTTCTCTACTTGTGTTTTCCAATAACATAAATTTTTCAACCATGATAATTGTAGTGGGAAAAAAACAAAGAAGGGAGATTAATTCATAAAAAACGCTCAAAATAAATATTTTGGGCGTTAACAGGTTGAAAATTGAGTTTTTCTTTGGACATTATTAATGTTGCCTTCAGTTGCATGATTCTATCACTATTATAATAAATAAATTTAATGAAATCAACCACTAGCACAATTCCGCGATATATAGATGTTGTTCTGTCATGCACAAATTCATTAACATATTGCTTGTCATTGATTATTATTAGTTCTATAACCAAATTGTATAAAGCCCATCTCAAAATCCGATTTAATGATGAAATTTCTATCATTAGACAAAAAATTATTATTAAAATTTATCACCAATTCCTCAAAAGTGATATGATTCTTATATATTTTGCTCTATTTTTAAATTTATTGTTATCCTGACATAATTATCCATTACAAATATATTAATCACTATAGAACAATTTAACACGAATGACCAAAGAAAAAAAGAAAAAAGAAAAAAGAAAGTTGTGCCAACATAACAGTTGTCACTAATATAGGTATTAAGTGACAATATTTTTTATTGTGTCACTAATTATATATCTTTGGTTACAATAGTTTTTATATTTTCACTACATAGCTCACTATTGACAACAATTCACTATAAAAATCTTCTAACAAAATAGAAAATTAGTGACATATTTAGAGTGACTATCTAGTAACAATAAAAATCTTGTCACTAATTGTAATAGTGACAATATAAACATATTTTTGTCAACTATTAAGTTTATTAAAATCTTTTTTTGTGATAAAATATAATTTCTTGTCACTATATATATTTATATACATATATATATAATATTAGTGACAATTTTCACATTGTGGCTCAAATTTTTGCCACTTTTGCTATATGTTTTTGTAGTGAATGCATTTTAGTTATTATTTATCCAAAAAAAAAAAGAAAAGAAAAAGAAATGTGGTCTAGTTATTTTCTTGTATAGTGCATGAGCTTAGAATGGATCCTATTATATTATTACATATAAATTTAGATTTGTTGAAGAAATTTACATCAAAAAAATTTCACCCCATGCAATTAAAAAAAAATAGTTTAAAAAGTAGATGCTAAAAGGTTTTAAGTTCATTTTGAAAAATCTAGTAAAATTTATAAATGCTATAAATTTAAAATTTTAGCTGTCAAATCCATATATCCTTCCAAATGCAACTTTAACTTTTTTTTTTTTTTTTCAATTTTGGTGGAAAACGCTTGTGGCACATCAATTGACTAATGGTTGGCCCAGTCATAATTTACCTTTTTCCCCCATTTTTTCCCTCTCCAAAAAGTGACATTGTCAAATTGTGTAACCTTTCTGCAATTTGCCCTAAAAGATCAGAAAAAGACTTATCAAACTACCTCTTTCACTTGGCAAAAATTGACCAGGCAAGCAAAAGGACCAAAATACTTTCAAATTTCTTATAAAAAATACTTAATTTCAATTATACCAGAATATTTTCTCATCATTTCACAATATTGATGAATTTGTATGTTAATTTTTATTTAATTCATGATTCGTGCTACTTTATATTAGCTTAACAATTATGCATGCGATTTCCTAGTATATAAGATATTATTTAACAATATTATTTAAATATATTTCATTTAATTCTTTCCATAAATAGAATTAATATTGAAGTACGAAAATGACAAAATATGAATATTTAAAAAATTTTATGAAAACCATAGTTTAACAGTCAAAGATAAAATAATAAAGATTATAACTAAAATAACACTGATCAGTTGTATTGTGAAGGATACAATTGAAAAATCAAAAATTAATATCCAAAACGGACATTTTAGATGATTAAGATCTTCCTTTTTATAGTAGTTTAGATTATTAATATATCATATTTTATCTTAATGAAAAGAATATATACAAACAACTATTGGCTTTTGGATTTTAATTAAGTAGTAAAAATTGGAAGAATTACAGACTGTTAATTTTCCTCCAATTTCTTGTAGCTCTTTGATAACTCCAATCAAACACTATGTCCTTTTAAAAATTTACATCTTATGATTTACATTTGATCATGCCGACAGATTGAATCTAGTGTGTGTTAATTTGTATGCATGTCTCATTGGATATTGTGTATATATTTCGCCCATAGTTTTCTAGATAATTACAGTAGAGGAGATATATAGTAAGAATTACAAAACTGTATACTTTTTTTGTCATCTTGATAATTAAATGTTATAGTTTAAGGGAAATCGCTATCTCCATCCTATGACTTTACCCTTTTTCACATATGATCCTATTTGTTTTTAAGTTTTTACTCAACAAAATCAATAATGTTATATTAATTTAATTTTTACATATTTAATCCTTTTTTCGCAGGAATCCTAGACTGGCTTGAAAAGGGACATGTTATGGAACGAAAATGATAATAGACTGTATAGTTTAACAAAGATGTTTATATTATTAAAACACAAGTTTAAAAAAAAATATATATATATATATATAACACGATCATGAAATAGACTTCTACGGAGTTTACGAAGTCCCACTAGCGTTTTTATCTACTATTTGTCCTAATTAATTGTGGTCGGTTATCTACTAACGAAATTAATTAACCACCTAACGAGGATTAATTTATATAGTCAAACATCCTCAATCTACTTGGATGTGATGCTCATCTGTGTCACAAGCTAGCTGTAAATACTCACTTATTAATTGTTTGGTAATTAGTATTTCCAACATTAATTTAAATGTATTTGTATGTAATATATGAAAAGATTAACAAAGAACTATAGAAGTTCATATTGCTTAAGGTGTAGATCAACTCAGTTGTGCCATAGATATAATTCGTTCAAACATACAAAATCCATTTGTCTAGGGTGTATATATATATATATATATATCCACTACAAGAAAATATTTCATTTACTAATAAAACAATCCGACATAATTGAATTCCTTCACTTATAACATATAGTTTTGTGTTGGATTTTGTTCCCTCACAAATCCAATATTACGTGCATATTTGCCACATATCAATGATAGATTTGAAGTCTGTCACAAAAATAATTTTTGTCATTGAATTCCTATTATAAATTGAAAAATTATTATAGAAATTTATTAAAAATTCGTCGCAGATATCATCCTTCATGTGTGTGTGTATATGTGTGTATTTTAAATCCACTAAAATCCTATCACAAATCCATCCCATAAACCTATTTGTCACAAATCGTTCATTAGTGAGAGCCTGTTATAATCTTCGAAAAAATTGCTATTTTCATCCTATAACTTCGTCCATTTTCATATTAAATTCTATTTATTTTGGCTCAACAAAATCATTTCTGTATACCAATTTAGATCTAGTGGAACCCTAAAATTCTAGGCTGGATCACAAGAACCTATCTATCACAAAATTTTCATTTCACCGTCTTCTTTTTACTTTAGTTTTACATGATATATACACAAGGCAAGTGAATCCGAGGATATATAACACCATTGTAAGGGCACAGCATCCGCAGAAACGGAGCAAAATGCCAATGGAGAGGCAATAATGTTAATTAATTCCGTCCCAACCTGTTTGGAACGGTACGTGCAGTCATCGTCTTGTCTCGTTGGCATTTATTCATATTCCAAAAAAATAAAAATAAAAATAAAAAAATTAATCACAAGAAATCTCATGATCGATGTGATGGCAGTGGACCATATGTATATATATATATATGGGCATATACATTGATCTGTAATAGTTTGCAAAAAATCATAAAAGCATGTAATAAAATCCTCAATAAACACTGTATATTAATTATGATGATAAATTAATTAATAGGAGAATACAGTGTGTAATAATTTGATTAGCTTAAAGACAACGAAATAAAGAACAAGATTGCGTTGTGATAAATCAAGTCTCTTTGCTGTCTCTTGATTTGAACTTTTAGTGGGGTTCTTTTTTTTTTTTTTTTTCCAAACCATAAATGGGCAGAGAGTGAAGGTAGATAAACTTTATCAAGTCTATCTTTATAGCCAAAAGCAAATTCATATATACTTATAAATTCACAGCTTTTTGACTCAAGAAAGGGAAGGTTGTTTAAGCATTTATGATAACTTCGGATATATACTATATAATTTGGTACTTACAGGGTAACTACCAGCTTTTCAACTTTTATGAAAAGTGCTTTAAAACTGTTTGGTTATGTAATGAAAATTTAAGCCAAAATATACAAGAATTTTAAAGCACTTTATGAAGCATTTTTGGCAGATTCTGTTTTCTTTTTCATAAACAAAATACTGCATTATCCTTATTTGATAAAGTATGGGATCTGGGAATGCTATTTTGAGGGTTTAAATATTAAAATGGTGTTTACAACTGATTGTGAAAAGTACTTATTTGATTATAAGTTGTTAATAGCTCTTTTTGAGTGTTTATATCTATTTATGAAGTATTGTAAGCTATTATTAATAAAAGTAGCTAGGTAAGTATAATTTCAAATACCATCGCCTTTTATTAGCTTACAGTCAATTATTCTATGATTTTCAAACATCAAGTAGTACTTTTGATTATAATATATTTTTTTCTACTTTTAGCTAAATATGTGATTATACTTTTGTATAATCTCTTGCAAAGACCACCTAAAGCCATGGAAATCACTTAATATTTTCTCAAGCACACGCTATCAATTTTTTAATCAATTTTTGAATTGCAGTTGTAAACACTCTTACTGCTAATAGTTCTAGATTTGATAAAAGCCACTACGTTTGATGCAGAAGTGCTTCCACTAGCAATATCAAATACTGTCTGAAATTCAACTAATCAAAATATATACACTATAAAGAGGTTGAACAATTACCAAAAGATGTTAATAAGAAATGGTTGTGATGGAAATTAGTTAATTATATGCTACATCTTCACCATCATGATAATGCATAGTTTTAGTGGGAGTTGTGAAAAGTCTACCATGACATATAGTTGTAATAGATGACATATAGTTGTAATAGATGTTTTCACCTTAATATAGATAACGACAAAATATTTTCATTTCGTTAATTTTGGGTTATTGGCTACCACTTCTACCATAGTCGTTGAATTTAGGTTATTAACTACTATTTCCATCACAGTTCTACGTTATGTAT
>JACFYI010003587.1:93736-114284 GCA_014898755.1 Handroanthus guayacan | reverse complement strand
TCTCTACCAAATTAGTACTACCTTAAGTAGTTTCAAACCCGTGACCTTCTTTTGGGACTAATGTTGGGTGTCAATTAGGGTGGGTCGGGTTGGAGTCTAAGTATAATAAAAAAATTCTCAACTCGAACCCAACCCGCGACCTGATACACAATCTGATATACTCAACCCTAACCTAACCCAATTGGGTTGGAAAATCAGGTCATCCAACAACCCGATGATTAACCAATCAAATCTAAAAAACCCAACCCAACCTGAATTATTATATTCCTATTCCAAGCAAACCTAACTCTAACCCGACCCAAATTACACCAAAAAATTTATAAATATTCAAGAAAATTACAAGCCAATAAACATAAACAAACACATTACAAACCAATAAATTACAATTCAAATTACATAACACTAAAACATGGTTTTAGGAGTCAAACATAAGTATAAGTACATAACATAAAGTTATACATAATATGCTAACTTGCTTGGATGGGTCGAGTTGGGTTCAGGTGATGGGTTATCTATTTTCATATTTTGGGTTATTGGGTTGACCTTAATTTTATTTTTCTGAGTCATTTTTTTGGTCGACCCGATTCAACCCAAACTCGAAAACCCCGAACCCAAACCTAATTTTTTTCGGATGGATTCGGATCATCGAGTTTGGTTGAATTTTGACACCCCTGATCACACAGGTTGGACGGCGATTGTGGTAGTGGAAAAGGAAGAATTTGAATCTCATGTGCCACAAAATTGATTGGTCATGGATTATTACCACAAGTAGGTTTATACTAGGACCTCATTGTGGGACGCAATGGGCCTTGGGCCACGCTAATTGGACTACTAGCACAGTACCAATTGCATCCGAAGCCCACCTACGGTGATTAGTTTACATGTTATTGCAATTTGGTTCAAATTCATGGCTTTTATATGGAAATTAATGGTCAAATCAATTGAACTATAACCACAATGATACAAAAATGCAGAATGATTCATTAAAAGTTTTGATCAACCAAACTATATACCTGTTATGCCCAAGAAAACAGCTCCAAGAAGATCCCAAGCTGTCTTGCCATTCCTCAAAAAGAACTTCACAATATAGTGAGGTGATACAGCTTTGATAATGGATGGATGATACTTAATGACATTGTACACACCAATTGAGACATTGGTTATAAACCACATCAACATTATTGGAGAGAAAGAGAAGCTAACTTTGCTAGTTCCACAGCGTTGGAAGGCAAAAAGGGCCAGTAGAAGCACAACTGATAGCCAAACCACATGGTCTAAACTAACATAATCACAAAGTTAGAACACACACACACACACATAATGTATAGGAATAATTACCTCAACATGCCCTCAAGTTTGACATAATTACCACAACATTCTCTAAAATTTGAATAATTACCATTACACCCGTATCGTTAGTTCAACTGACGGATAATTACAATTACACTCCCTGAAAATTCTGAAACACTACAAGTAACACTCTAGATAATGGGATGTAATTGTAGTTATGCATAAGCTTAGAAGATGTAATTATAATTATATATGTCAGTTGAATTAACGGTTGGGGTACAATGATAATTATCCAAATCTCAATGAGTGTTTTGCTAATTATGCCAAACCTTGAGGTGTTGAGGGAATTAACCCCAATATATACACACACATATTTATTGTAAACGCTATTTACATGAAATAGAATGTGCGAGCTTAAGTTCAGAAGATAAAATAGAATAATTTACTATTGCCTATCTTAATTAGATCATAACTTTATTACATGCTTCTATTATTTAATCATCAATATATGGAGCCCTATGTAGAAAACATATATCCCCTTGTGGATATCGATCTAAATATATTCCTAAATTTTAGTCACATTGATTTTGTGGACATTGCTGTCTTTGGTGTGTGATTGCATTATAGTTATAAGATGTTCTTTATAAAATTGTAGGTATTGTAAATCCAAACATGAGCTTTCTTTAAAAGAAATAGAAGTAATGAATTTGCATCTTATGTCTTGATAAATTCTAATATCACCGTGATTACTCTATTGATAAAATTAATTTCATA
Source organism: Handroanthus guayacan (assembly GCA_014898755.1). NCBI lineage: Eukaryota > Viridiplantae > Streptophyta > Magnoliopsida > Lamiales > Bignoniaceae > Handroanthus > Handroanthus guayacan. The sequence continues at coordinate 112,220 of JACFYI010003587.1, read as the reverse complement.
TTATTACAAAGGTATAATTGGTGTGTGATTTTTATCTAGGATCTTTTTTTTTTCATAATATCTTATCCGTGATTGATCAAAATTTTATTGATGTTCATTTTTATTATCTACACTATACATAATGCAAGTGGGCCAAAGATAGTTTTTTCGATCCATCATATTAAATATACAAAAATAAACTCTATTATCTATACTATCTATGCTACATAATGTAAGAGGGCGAAAAGTAGTTTTTTTTTTCTTTTTATCCATCATGTTAAATGTACAAAAATAACCTTATTACAAAAGATAATGCCAAAGTAGTTGTAAAAAATAATAACAAAATATTTTTTTTAATTTTCTTTGTCAATATTTATTTTTTATTTCATTCCTTTCTCCAATCATAAATTTTTTTTCTGTCAAAATTCAATAATTAAGAAATATTTTCATTATTAAAAATAAATAAATATTTTTAATTTTATATATAAAAAAATTTAGGCACATGTATCGAGCATGTCAAAATTGCTAGTTTCTATTAAATGCAAATATATTTTTATCACAAGAACAAATATTGTAAAACTTCACACTTTACTTTTATATTTTTTAATTACTTTTATGTAACCATACCTTGTGTTATCTTGGAGTTGGAGGAACGGGACTGAATTCCTTGTAGGGCTGAAAGAACTGCATAATTCAGTAATAAGAGCCCATTGCTTATAAAACCATTCTCGAACTTAACAAAACGGGATTGCAGCTAAAAAAAAGATTATATACATTTAAATATTTAATACACTTAATTATATAATTTATGTAAAAAAATAAAAAATAGAATATGTAGTAAAAACAGAAATTACCACTAGTTGCAGGGGTAAGTGCTCCATCCCCAATAACCATGCAAGTCCCAAGCAAAACAATAAAAGTAAGAAAGTTTTGAGCTCCACAACTCCCCTCAAGAAACTTCTTCGTCTTCGTGCCCAAATAGCTCATTCGTCCACTATAATAAGTCATATCTGAATCTGATCCAAATCTCGTATTCTGAATCGTGAGCTTGCTTTTAAAATTCACATGTCGACATATATATGAATACAGGGCAAAAGTCCCACCTTCACCATGATCATTCGCATGTAGTACGATGAACACGTACTTAATTAAGACAAGGGATGTTAGTGACCATATCATGAGACTTAGTGTTCCTACAAGATCTTCTTCTGATAGGTTTTTCAAACGAGTCGAAGAGAAAACATTGACCGGAGAAGTTCCCAAGTCGCCATAGACTACTCCAAGAGATTGGTAAGTGAGCAAGAGGGTTTGCATGGTTGAATATTCCTGATAGAACATGAGTTTATATGTCACATTTTGAGTGCAATTCATTATTACATGCAACTATACGTAAAAGGAAAATAGGGTTAATTATAAAAATTTTCCTAAGGTTTGAATCATTAAAAAGAAAGAGGAAAGAAACATTAAGTGACAACATATTAAGTGATAACATAAAATTTGTTCCAAATTCAGTATAATAACTAAAAGAAAGAGTTATTTTGTATTTTAACAAACGTACTTGTGTTTAAATTATCTCTATTGGTAATAAATAAAAAATTATAGCAATACATAGTGACAATCTGGCAGAGAAATTCTTGTCACAAATTATAATCATGATGTTTGCTATTACTGAAATTAGCAAACCTAATAAATACCTTCTCTCTTTGTTGAGGTGCTTGATAAGTCTTAGTGAAACTCGTAGTTATATCCATCGTCTCCCCTCCACCACCACCACCGTGGCCACCGTGGTGGGCGGTTTCGATATCACCGTTTATCATGGGATTGTTTGCTTCCATTATCCTAATCAACTTGCATTGTAATAAGCATAGTGGTCTCTTATATAAAACTCAGATATTGCTATCTTTGTGTAAATTTGGTACTTTTTTATGTGGGACTTTGTAATTAATTAGGTATGTTAGTAATTATCTAAGCTTAAAAGAGCTTTCAATAAAAGGAGGTTTAATTAAATATATATATATATACATAGAGATTAGTTAATTAGGTCCTGTTGTTGTTGTTGTCCTTGCTAAAATCTTATTAAATTATTATTGTTACTGACAATACAAAAGCCGTATCCTATGTATTGATAAGGGATTCCGCAGACTAGATCCCTCAAATTGTATTTAATTTCTTATTTCATACCTTTGAATTCATGTCATGTGTATTGCATTTATTACTAAATATTTTTTATAAGGAAATATTTGATACACGTTATATGCATTTAAAGATATGGAATAGGAGATGAAATATTATTTGAAATAAGAGATCCCATCCGGGGACTGTGACCTCCATATTAGAAGATTTGCTAGGTTTATAGGGTCGCAGAAAATCTCTCTCACACACACACAGGTAAATGCGCATACTCTCTCACAAATTTAAAATTGTGTAAAATAAATAAATATGGTTCGAATATATATATATATATATGTATATATCTGTATCTGTGTCTTTCAGTGTGTGGTGTGTGCGAGAGAGAAAGAGACAGAAGACAAAAAAGGGTCAGCACTAAGGCATGAACATCGGTACCACGAAAGGTCATTTGATTTGGCACTCCACGTTAAGACATAATATAATAAACTAATAATTATTCATGAATTGAACTTAGTGGGGCGATAGTGTTTTTGTTAGCTGTCAAACACTAATTAATTAATTCCTTTTCATTAATAGTCCGCCTTTATTTCTTGATTACAGTTATGTTAGCAGCTGTGACGTTATTTAAGTACATCAATCAATGTCCACGGTTTGATTGATTAGATCATCCACCCACTACTAGAAAAAATCCATTGACTAACAAGAAAATTTGTGACAAATAGTCAAAATGATTGAATCGGTTATAGAAAATGGGTTTATTTACATTTTACTACCCTTGAGATTGAAAAATTACCAATTATTATCATCGTGGTCTGAAAATTATAAATTAACTCTCATAAGTTTATAAAATTATCAAATTATCCATTTCGTTAAGTTTTTCTTACAAAAAACTAATTAAGTTCTCTAATTTTAGTCTCTAAAATGATAATGACCAAGTACAGAGGTATAATTAATAGTTAGTATAATGAAAAAATTGGTGGATATCAATAGCTTTCAGTTAAAAAATCTAACGAAATTGATGATTTGCTAATTTTGCAAACTTATGGAAATTAATTTGTAATTTCCAAATCATAAGGGTAGTGATTGGTAATTTTATAATCTAAGAGAGTAGTAAAATATAATTAACCATGGATAATATTTGTAACACTGTGACGGGTTACTAACATAATTGAAAAAAATAGCAAAATGTGTATAAATGATGACAATTGTGACGAACTTGAAATAAATTTTTATAGTAACTTTTTAATATTTAATGAAAAATTACATTATAAAAGTTAATTGTATGACGAACTTCAATTCCATCATAGAGTTAATCAGTTACAAAACATGCATATACTAACAAATTTGTGACGGAACAAAATTTATATATAGCAAAACTAGATTTGTGATTAATTTCTTCATTAATGAAGAAGGTGTTTTCTTATAGTGACGTTCTTACCTTACAAGACATATATACATTGTAATAGTTAGGAAATAAATTATATATATATATTTAAATTTGTAGCATCCGGTGGGCTGGATGAGAAAATTTATGTCATCTATTTGGATATCAATATTCAAGTAAATCTTGTGAATTTTGTCCAGTGTATACAATGTGATTTTGATGATATTATTAAAGTGGTGTTTGCAATTGCTTATAAAACGCATATGTGTGATTGTGAATCGCTAAAAGCTGTTTTTTAGTGTTTGGAATCACTATTTTTGTTGTAAATTCTTCAAAATTAATCAATAATAAGCTATAATCTCATGAGTAACATCGAGACTGCTTATGAGGTGCTGTAAGCTATTCTTCATAAAAATAAGTGATTATAATTCTAAACACTTGACTTTTTGTTGACTTTAGTACATTATTTAATGATTTCCAAATACCAAGTACTTTAGATTATAATCTGATTTTTTCAACTTTCAGCAAAGTTAGATAATTATACTTTTACATAATTTATTGCAAACATTACCTAAGTACATGTAATTTGATGACTCACTACGCCATGAATGTTATTCAAGTTCTTATGTGTCAATTCTAAATTTACTTTAACTATAGTAAAAAAATAACATTACTGATAAAATGTTAAGTGTTTAACATCTACATTGTGATGAATAAAACGTGTCTTATTTCGCTGAATAACATGTTTTACCGACTTAGTTGTAACAATAATTAAGTAATTAATTTCTTATAACAAGTTTTGTTTACAATGACACTTAGGTCACTACACAAAAATATTGTTACAAAATTATCATGTCAATTTCTGTTGTCATTGACATGTTTCAGAGGATCTTATATTTTCTTCTTTTTCTTTTCTTTTTTTTTAAAGAAATGATTTATTACATCATATCAGTTTTATCATATTATTAAATTACTTAACAATTACGTTAAAAATCAATATCAATAATTAGTTGAATGTCTTCATTATAAGTGACATATTTCGAGAAGCGTCACTTGCTGTCTTGCATATGTTTGCACGACTTTCTCCGATTTTCCTCTTTTGCCAATAATTCAAATAACAACTTTTCCAAGAGAAGTTTCTATTTGTGATTTTAGCACCTAATCCCACAATTTTTGTGATAAAAAGTCTTTTATAATTCAATTTTTGTTGGGTACCTTTTGCCGGACAGCTTTTACTAAACGCAGAACGTTTTGGACACTTTTGCCCATATATAAAATTTCAATAATCCCCATAAAATTTATTTACACTACATTTTTAACACTCTAAATTATATTCTTAACACACTTATAGTAAAATTATTTTGGTATACAATCAAAGATTAGTGGATCAGATTATGAGGAAAATTCATTCGAAAATTGTGTAATTTCAACATTAAACTGAAAAAAAAAAAAGAAAAAAAAGATGAGGATATAAGCAAATAATTGGTGGACATAATGTTGAGTTCCAAATGTGGAGTTCCGTGGAACTCCACATTGTGTCCACCAAGTACCGATGGATATCCTATAGAGTTCCATCAATTTTTTATAGAACTCCATAATATATTCACCAATCTTTGGCGGACATAAAAAAAAAATTAATTAATTAATTAATTAAAAAGGAAAAAAAAATTGAAAGCCAATGTCCGGCCATATTGGCTGAACATTTCATTAGAGGTCTACCAATGATTGGCGGACCTCAACAATAATATTTAAAAAAAATGGAAAATTGAAACTGAATGTTCGTCCATGTTGGCTGGACATTTCCACAAGACCCACCAATCATTGGCGGACCTCAATAATAATAATTAAAAAGGAAAAAAAAAATCATGTCTGCTAATATGTGGCGGATGTTGCAAAGATTTCCATCGTCAAACGGCAAAAATTTGAAAGAGGTACGGTGGAAATTGCCGGACCTAAAAAAAATACATATATATATTTGGGGGTAGTTGTTTAAATATACACAAGGGCAAAATTGACTTGTCCAAGTGACCGACGTTTAGTAAAAATTGTCCGGCGTTTAGCGGTCCGGATTTTTGTTACTAACTAATCCTAATTGGACAGATCTAGTTATTTGTGCACCTCTTACTCCATTGCGAGCCGAAAAGTAATTAGACCGTACCGGCCGAAGAATGAAAGGCCTGCCTGCATTCACCGTACAAGGCCCATTTGGATAGTGATGGATCAATCCCGAGTCCCAAGGGAAGAGGCCTAGGAACGGCCCAGGAGCAGTTTAATTTATTAAAGTCCTAAGGTCTAAGCATTGAACTTCAAAAAATTCACAAAAAAAAAAAAAGAAAAGAAAAACCAAACCAAACCAAAACAAAAGAAAACAAAAAACTTCAAAGGTGTTTCTTTCACTACAATTCGATCAATTGTTTGAAGATATTCACAATCCAAAATGCGTGTCCACTCATATGTGCATTTTATTTTCGTCAATTTGCTTACAGATACATAAACTTTGTGTGCAAGTTACCATCAATTTTTGTGATAGATTTGTAGTGACTATACAAAATTTTGTGACATTTCATAATAACAATGAACTTATTTAATTTATCACTATTTATATGTTATTAATTGTTAATTATAACTATACTTTTAATTATCACCACAAGTATGTCATTAACTATCAAAACAACTTAATATAGTTCATGTTGCGTTTAAGTTATAATGCAACCAAATAAAATTATTATCACTAGTATGTATTATCAATGACATAGATATTATTATCATCATCATCATCATCATCATCAATGACATAAATATTATTATTATTAATAGTAGTAGTAGTTTGTGTTTCCCTCAAATTTTTGTTAGTGATATTTTCTTTTAAAACGAGGCTTCTGATATGAGCTTAAGTTAAATATGTCAATATCACGATAAGTTTGAAATTAGCTTTATCAATATGTCTATGTTAGATTCCAACAAAAATTCATCAAGAACTATTTTTTCATGCTTCAAAAGTTAAATAACTTATGTTTAGTGTTTGTGTTTGTTACTTTTATCTTTTGCCCCCTCTTTTCTTACGTACCATTAGTGCCAATACAGGCATGTTGGGAGCGATGAAAGAAATAATGGATTAGTCTTGCATTTGGAATCAAAAGATTCTTTTTAGGAAATTTGAAAGAATTATTAGTACGAATTTGAGTCTTTTGATTCCGAATTTGAGTCTTTCCTTTAAAGAATGAATATTATTGCAATTTTGAGATGAAATAACTCCTTTTCTATCAAAATATCCAAAATATTTCGAAAAAATTCCAACAATCCCCCATAGCCAAGAATAGAATAATTGAGAGAAAGATATTGTGATGATAAAAAAAATGGATTCAGCAAGTCAATCCGAATGCGATTCAGACAGTCAATCCGATTCAGAAAGTTAATCGGATTCAGAGAGTCAATCCGAATGCAATTTGAAGAGTCAATTCGAATGCTCTATAGAGGGTCAATCCAATAATAATTAAATAAAAATCTTCAGCAACTTACTATACAATAGAGAAATTTTCAAAACTATCTTATAGTAGAAAATCCCATAACAAGGATCGAACTGACTAGAGTTTTGCGACCTCCCATATTGTCACTAGGACAAAATTTTATCGCTAATTGATAGGTTGTTTGTGTTTGAAATTAAAGCTTTTGGAAATATATGCTCGGTGTTTACATTGGGATACACATAACTTTAAGATTAATTTTAATCTTTAAATTGAGTAATTCAACCAAGAAAAAAAGTAATACCAATTTAATTATTTGTATTAGAATTAATTATGTTTTTCCTAATTGTAAGAGCTTTAAAAATTATTTTCTAAATGCATTATTTTTAAAACATGTACATTGAGAACGTAATTTTATTTCCTTGATACAAGAGACCTTATAAATTTAATAGTGAAGCTCGACTTTAATGTAATAGAGAGCATCATAATTTGAAAAAGTGAAAATATTAAATATTTTGAAAAAAATACAAATGGGATTTGTTTTCAGATTCATTACCTTTTCGTACACAGTCCAGAAATAACTTATAATTTTCAAATTTTGTCCCATATACAATTTTCATTTCGAAAATGTGCATTTCAAAGATGTCTGTCTATTAACAATTTCAAAGCTGTGGAATTATAAACACATAAGTGCAACTAAGAAACTTGTAAAAATATATTAAAAGACGATATGAAATTTATTATTAATTATATACCATATTTAACAAATTTTTTTATCTTATCACAATAATGTTTTTAACAAGCGTATTGTGACAGAATTATACTTAAATTGTCATTGTTGATCATTAGTGACAAAAATTGTGTTTAAATTATCACTATTGACTATTACTGACATATATGGTGATAACAAAATCTTCTCAAGAATTATATTGTACTCTTTGTTGTCAATATCCATCACTACTAATTATCAATATTGATTACAATAGAACACTAGCTTTTATCGTTATCAAGCTTTGGGGAATTGACTGAAAAAAAAAAGAGGAAGAAAGATATTATAACTTGAACAATATTACTAAGTATAAAACAAAAATATTGGCACTTAATACATATTACTAGTGACAAATTTCATCTCGTTAGTTAATTTTTTGTTGCTAATGTAACGTTCATTGCAAAAAAATTGAGCAATTACCACTGCTAAAAACCGATATTAATAGAAAAAAATAGTGATGGAAAGTCATGTGCTACAGTTTCACCACGATAATGATCTATGATTTCTGTAAGAGTAATGGAAAATCCACCACAGTATATAGCCGTGGTGAATTTTTTTCACCTCAACGAAGCCACGGCAAATGATGTTTCCGTCACAATTTTTTGGATTATTGGTTACTACATTCACCACGGTTATTAATTTTGGATTATTGGTTGCTGCATCCACTATCGCTATTAATCATTTGGCTGCAAAAAGTCAATAATTTTGTAGTGCTTTTTTGACATAGTAGTTTCAGGGTTTCCTAAAGAATTTGGTATTATGAGAAATGGCCAGAATTGATTTTTCTTTTTTATTTCTTTTCTTTTTCCTTTTTTAATTTTTTGTGGTAGTGCCCTTCGGTTATTAATAATATCTTCATTCAGAATTCTCAATCAAATAGTGCTAGAGACAAAGCAATTGTAAAAGGAATTCAAATCAATGAAGGTATAGGTGCCAAAAGTTACTCCTTTTTGAGTGTTACGTAAATCACCTTTTTTTCTTCTCTTCTTCTTCTTCTTTTTTTTTTCTTTTTTTTCAGTAAGTAGTGTGACGTAATATATGATAATGACGCCCTAAGTTTGCCTAGAGGGGTGAATAAGCTTAATGAATGTATACAATGGAAATCTTGACTTAATAATTCTTTTTTTTTAAGTGTAATAAGTTAAAATGTTTCCGAGATAAGGCTAACTAGAATGAGTTGAAACCAGTATAATTATGATACGAACAAAAACAAAGTAAACAAAACTTGGTCATTTATAGTAATTCGACTAGGCCTACGTCTATTGTCGAAGTTTTCACTGAAGTTTTCAAAGTCGTCGAATTAAATAACAAACTCAATTTGCATGCCATACGAGTTCAAGTAATTTGACGTGATGAAAGAGTAAGGATATGCTTACTTTGATAGTTTTGCTTATTAGGGGTTTGGGTTATGAATAAGGATGGTAATCAAGACCCTACCCACGAGTACTCAACCCGTCCCAACTCCCATGGGGCAGGACGTGTTCAGACTTCTCTTGTTGAGGGACAAGGCAGGTTGAGATTTAGCGTAAACTCGCCTTGCTATATATTATTTTAATTATATTATAAAATATATTAGTTAAATATATTATATATAACATAAAATAATAAAAAATAAATTGTTCGAAAAAGGTTAAATTGATTAATGGATTATGTTATTATTGGACTTTAACTTTGATTGACTTTCATGTATACTTTGTTTTGAAAGAATGCATTTTGTATGTTTTCTATTTATATCAAATTATGAATTTATTTATATTAGATATATATTGATCATATTTTAATTATTAAAACACATAAATTAAGTTGCTTTATATTTTAATATTTATGAAATTTGTATTAATTACTTTAAGCATACGCGTCGAGTGTACAGTGAATACTAATAATAATTCAAATAAGCAATAATTTAGTTACAATTAAAAATTGTAGCCCAAGCGAAAAAAATTCTATCTATAAGTCAAAGCCTTTTATAATTTTAAATTTACTATTTCGTTTTCATGGATGAGCATATGTGATGTATAAATCAAAAGTTTTTGAGAACAAACTTAACCACATAAGTTTTGAGTAAGTAAAAAGTTACAAGCAAACAATAGACACAATAAAGGAAAATTCCAAGAAGATTCTCTACATAATTACATGAGGAAAATAGAAAATTTCAAAAAAGGAAAACGAAAAAGCAAAAAAGAAAAAAAAAACATATTTAATGAATCAAAAATTAAGCGAACAATAGAATGATAGAGGAAGTAACAACCAAATAATTAAATAAAAAAAAAAAAATACATTTGCCGGAATCTAATATGAATAGTGAAAGATAATATATACGAAAAAAAGGAATAAAATAATTAAGACTCGTTTACTTTATTAGGGGGGATTAAGAGTAATTGATGATAAATATAATGAGATGATGATTGATGAGATTAAATAATCAAATAAATATTATGTACACTTTATAGATTATTTGATGATATATATTAATTCTGGTCGTTACCTACTCATCCTTTTACAAAACGTTTGCTTAGGTACGGGGTTGCAAATGTAACAATCGGCCTACACACATGAAAGATGTGCGATACTAGGTCGAATAAATTAGCATATACGTCCTAAAATACTTAGTAATAATATTTTTCTAGAATTCAAGTTACAAGGAAAAAGAGAAAACAAAGATGTAATGAGGATAAATGTAAGTAATGATACTGTTGCTGTATTCAATTTCTTTAATCTTTTTAAATTTTAGATAATTTAAGGGCATTGTTTGATCAACTTCGTGTAAATGATATCAAATAAGATGCTTTGCTTCATTTTTTGACCTTAAATTTTCTCGTTTATTCTTTTTTTTTGAATTTTAACTATTTTAAAATATAAAAATATTTGTATTATTTTATAAATCCAATATTAGCAATTTTCGTTTTCTTTCTTTATACATTTTTATAAAAAGAATTGATATTGTTCTCCAACCACCCATTTGGAACTCGAATCCGAGTTAGACCTGTTTGAAGGATATGCCACAGATAACGTTTTGTTCCAAAGTTGTCGCTGCATGGATCCCAGGCCGCACTTTTTGAATAATATTAGCAATTTTCAATGTTCTCACTACAAAACCATTGAATATTTACAACAAAAAAAATAACAATCGTGGTAGAAATAGTAGCCACCAACTCAAAGTTAAGAGACGTGATGGATCTGGTAGCCAATAATTCAAAAAATCAAGATGAAAACATTATTTGTTGTAGTTATACTGAGGTAATAACAAACCATTATAGCTATATATCATGGTAGATTTTTCATTACTTTCGCAAAAATTATGCATTATTATCGTGGTAAAATCGTAACAAATAATTTTTTATCATTACTATTTTCTATTAATATCAACTTTTAACTGTAGTAATTGCCCAAATTTCTCGTAGTATTTACAACTTATTCGATCTAGAGTTAACATTTTTGAATAAATTTTCATGTGTTTGTATTATGTATTGCACATAGATGAAGGTTCCTCATTGCAAAGGAATAAGGATGCCTAATGTCAAAAATTTCACTTGGAGAGTTTGGTGTGTATAGCCCATCCAAGAATTGATGGGTTGAATATTCTATTCTTTGAATACTTGTATGATTTGGATACGCAATGAACCCAACAAAAAAAATCATATGGTTGAATCCAAAATTCAAATCAATTTAATTATTTGATTTATGTGGCATGATCATTATTATTCCATTTATATAATTTAAAGTCAATTAATTAGTAAATCAAGCGGCATGAAAATACTCACTATTTGCTCACCGTATTTCTTGATTCAACTTTAATTAATTTTAAATATGCTATAATTATTTCTTAACTATAATACATTAAATATTATTAGGCACTAAATATTTAGATATTTTCTATCGTATAGTTACTTTGAGTATTATATTGTTAGTATACTCTCTAATCTCGATTCTATTAATGTAATAATTGAATTTACTCATTGTTTCTTTCAAAAACGGAACGCACAAAATCTGATTTGAAATAAAAATATATATTAACATGTACAAAATTAAAGTTAATTTCTCAAGATTTCTTAACCCATTTAAATTGCTAATAATAAATGGGTAGGGAAAGTACAATGACTCATTGGGTGGCAAATTATAGCTTGACCTATGATTAAATAAAATAAATTCATTAAATTAAATTAAATTGATTGATTTAAAAAAACCAAGAAAACCAACAACCCAACCAAACCAAACCCCCTACACAAACCTAGACCTTGGACCAATTCTTTAAATCAACAACATATGAACTATTTTATATCCTAAGTTTGATGTAAAAAAATTATTGTCCACGGGCTAAAAAATTTCAAAATATTTCCCCACAATAAGAATCGCCCAAATTGCAAATTCCCAAAATTGTAGGCCCCCACAAAATAAAAACCACTAAAGTTTAATTTTACATTGAAGTGGGCTACACGCACTAAAGGTGGGCTGTGTGGTCACATGTTAATAACCAAGAAAATAGTCATATGACCACATGACCTATGGTGTGTGAAACAAAATAAAAACAAGAAAACAAAACACGCACTAATACACCTTCAAACACACACACAAAAACATCACAAGTACATGGACCTCAAAGTCCATATCCAATTCACTTTAATCTTCCGCCTACCCCAACAATAATAAACCTTATCACGTTTGCTATCAAGGGAAAACCCCAAAACAAGGTCCAATTCAAAGCCCAATTCCTCTTTCTCTCTCCTCTCTCTTCGGTTCTTTCTCTCTCATCGAAACCCTAGATCTGGGAGCTGGGGTTCGCCGGAGCTCGCCGGAAGTAGCCTGGTCTGCTTTTGATTCGGCCGAGGAATCGGTTTTTTCGTCTGGGTTTTGCTTGAATTTGCTGGTATGAAAAGATGAGATTTGTGGATTTTTTAAGCGTTTTATCGTTATTTTCCCCTGGTTTGTTTCATCGCTGTTTGCTTGGTGGTTTATTATGGTTGACTGATGTGTTTGTGCTGCTAGTTCGTGAATTTTTCGGTTATTTTTTATTTTTTTCTCGGTTTATGTCATCTGGAAATCGAGTTTTTTTATCTTAATCGTTTTCTACAGATGTTTGAATGTGTTTTTGAGTTCGATCTCATGTTTTTATTTGAAAAGTTAGTTTCTTTTTAGGTTAAAATTCGTGTGCTTGTTTTTGTACCTTTTATGTGAACTTAAAGTCTAAGATCTGTTGTAAAAATCACTTTTGTGTAGCTTATTTTGTGTTATATTCAATCGAACGGGTTCGATACTGTCCTGTTCATGAATCGTCTTCCTGTTCAAGTTGCAGAGGAGCTTTGATTTTGATATGGGCTATTTTTAGATTTCTTGAAGCCCATGGTTTATAAAATGGTAGATCTAGTTTGGCATGTGTTTATTGTGGCTGACTTGTTCTTTGTTATGTGTTGTAGGTGGAATTTGTCCCACTGGGGCCTTTTAAGTATGTGTGTATATGTGATGGCATAATTGGGTAATTAATAAGATGACATATATATATACACACACATATATATGTATGTATGCGTGTGTGCACGTATCTGTGCTCCGTTTACGAAAAATATTAGCCTGAGTTTGTATACGAGGACGAACTATATGCCTTGTTACTTGGGGTGTTTGCTGGGTGCACAGGCGGGCCCAATTGGGCCTGAGTAAACTAAATTAAAAATTATATTACAATTTAGTTGAGAATTTTCACTTTGGGACTCATTAGAACAATCCAAAACAGTGGAAAGACTGTTTATATAACTGAAACCACAGTGATAAGGCTTGTTTTGCCTATGAACTTGTTAATTTGATCTTCTTTCTTCTGACTATATTGTTTCATCTTGATCCTGTCCTGTTCTAAATGCTGGGTTGTTGATTAATTCAGTGAGATTAATCCATTGCGTCTTTTGCAGGGAATTCTATTGTTATTTCTATATTAGTAATCTCATAATAAATGTTACTAAGGTGTATGGACTTAAGCTATTCCGTTGGAGATATGATGGTTAAGTAAAATATTAATGTCATACTGTTCGTTGAAATAATGTTTCGCATGATTCTTCTTGGTATGAGAAGTAATATTTCTCATAGGCGTAGTTAAACTCAAGTATGTGTAATTTATAACCTTTCTATTAGACTCCAACTTTTCTAATATATGCACCTTTTGCCTCAGCCTCGTGTAATTTTCACTGACTGTAATCATGCTTACTGTATTATACCAACTGTCATCTGGATTTATGCTGCTTGTCTGAGATTTAAGAATGTTGCTTTTGGACTTGGTATTTCAACGTGTTATTCACTGTTGCAGAAAGATTCAATCGTCTAGCATTCTCTCAAGATGGAGGTGGAAAACCAGAACGCTGTCATGAATAATGAACTTGTGCCTATGGACACACAGCCTCTCGATTCAGAAATGCAGCTCGACATGTTAGAGCCTCAGCCAAACCATACGGAGATGCCACCTAACAATGAAGAGCCGCAACCCACCAAGCGTCGTAAAAAGAAGTCAATCGTGTGGGAACATTTCACTATCGAAACAGTTGGTGCTGGATGTCGAAGGGCATGTTGTAAGCAATGCAAACAGTCATTTGCTTACAGCACAGGGTCTAAGGTAGCTGGTACGAGCCATCTCAAGCGTCACATTGCAAAGGGGACTTGCCCAGTGGTCCTCCGTAATCAGGAGAAAAATCAAAATCAGAATCAAAATCAATTGAGCCCATACAGTGCACCTTCAAAAATTGGTACGTTTTCGGATACACCAAAACGACGCTATCGACAAGCCAGTGTGCCTTACCTTTCCTTTGATGCTGACCGATGCCGACACGAGATTGCTCGTATGATTATTATGCACGATTACCCTCTTCACATGGTAGAACACCCTGGTTTTGTTGCGTTTGTTCAAAACTTACAGCCTCGTTTTGATATGGTGAGCTTCAATACCGTACAAGGGGACTGTGTGGCGACTTACCTAAGAGAAAAGCAGAGCATTCAGAAGGTTATTGAGGGGATGCCGGGGCGAGTCTGCCTTACACTGGATTTATGGTCTTCGTCCCGAACTATTGGCTATGTGTTCGTAAGTGGGCAATTCATTGATAGCGACTGGAAAATGCACCATAAACTTCTTAATGTGATAATGGAGCCTTATCCAGAATCAGACACAGCTTTCAGTCATTCTGTTGCTGCATGCTTGTCCGATTGGAATATGGATGGCAAGTTATTCTCCGTGACTATCAATCAAGCCCTTAGTGATGGTGCCATTGATAATCTTAGAGCTTTGCTTTCCGTTAAGAATCCTCTTGTGCTCGACGGCCAGTTGTTGGCTGGAAATTGCCTCGCTCGTTCGCTAAGCAGCATCGTCCAAGATGCACTGGCTTCTGTACATGACATTGTCAAGAAAGTAAGAGATAGCGTCAAGTATGTCAAAACTTCTGAATCACGTGAGGAAAAGTTTATTGAGCTCAAACAGCAACTTCAGGTGCCGAGTTCCAAGAGTCTTGCGATTGACGACCAAACTAAATGGAATACAACTTATGAAATGTTGTTGGCCGCAGCAGAGTTGAAGGAAGTCTTTTCTTGCTTGGATACATCTGACCCCGACTACAGGGACGCCCCGTCAATTGAAGATTGGAAGCAAATAGAAACTCTATGCACTTATCTAAAACCCCTCTTCGACACTGCCAATCTTCTCACAACATCCGCTGCTCCAACAACGAACACATTCTTCCATGAAGCATGGAAGATCCAGTTGGAACTCGCGCGTGCGGCAACAAGCGAAGATCCATTCGTAAGTAACCTGACGAAGTTTATGCAAGAGAAATTTGATAAATACTGGAGAAGTTGTTGCTTTATCCTCGCAATCGCTGTAGTTATGGATCCCCGGTTCAAAATGAAACTTGTGGAATTCAGTTTTTCCAAAATCTATGGTGAAGAAGCTGCCTCATATGTAAAAGTTGTAGATGATGGTATTCATGAGCTGTTCCTTGAATACGTATCCCTTCCTCTGCCTCTAACCCCCGCTTACATTGAAGAAGCAAACGGGGCATCTGCCAAACCTGAGGATCCTCAAGGAATGGGAATCTCAAGCAACGGTCTTGGACTTACTGATTTCGACGTCTATATAATGGAGACAACGAGCCAGCTTTCAAAGTCAGAGTTGGATCAGTATCTGGAGGAGTCGCTTTTGCCCAGAGTGCATGAGTTTGATGTGGTAGGTTGGTGGAAACTTAACCGTATGAAGTACCCAACACTCTCAAAGATGGCCCGTGATATATTGTCTATACCTGTTTGTACTGTACCTGCTGCTGCTGTTTTTGATACGGTTCGAAAGGAGATGGATAGTTACAGGTGCTCGTTGCGACCTGAGACGGTGGAGGCCCTTATTTGCGCAAAGGATTGGCTGCAGTCGGAGAACATAGAAACACCGGCGCCGGTTGTGAAAATGGAAGTACCGATTTAGTGTTTGTTTTACGTATCCCATTAGTTAGAAGTTATGATAGGTAGAGATGTTATTTTTCTTGTAGACTGAGTGTCTTGGCGTGATTCTGTGTTTGAACATCATTGTACAATACTTCGAAACTTGATCTTAGATTCTCTCAATTAGCTTTCGTTCTGTGAATTTATGGTACTTGGTTGTTCGAGGTTGAAGATGAACGGCACAACGTGCTTTGGGCCAACAGGTTTAATGGATTTACGTAACAAATTTTTATCCCAAATTACTTAGGGCGAGATTTTTTGGATTGATTTATAGTATCTCTTGGGTTGTGGATTACTGTCGTCACGGGGTAGTATGAATGAATGTAGAGATATTTTATTATTAGGTCATTAGATAAATATTCGCAAGTTAAGCTCTTTTCAAAATTCTTCTGCCAACTCATCCTGAAAAACTTCGAAGTAGATTAAACCTATAATTTCCTCTCAGGTGGGGATTTGGTCTGTAAGAGATTATTGGTTTTGTTTTATAATTTTTTTTTTTTTAAATTTTTAGTGATCGTCTTTAATTTTGAATATTATGGGACTGGAATTCGTGATAGATTTAGTTGCAAAGTGTAATACAAGCCACGTTCATCTAACCCATATTACCTAGAGTCACAAGCTCATGCTTATTGAAACCAGCGATAAAATAATTTATTGTTGGTCCCTCAAGTGATAAGTTGCAAAATGTTTGAATATTTATATATTATTGAAAGATTCATGATACAAAGTTATATATAAAAAAAAATAAAGGAAGAAAGAAAGAAAAGAAAAAGGAAAAAACCGATTATTCAATTAAAAAAATTACCAAAGAAGAAAGAATCTTGAATTTTTATTTTTTTTAATTTTTAAAAAAGAGAGGTAATAACACCTCTAATGGGTATGCAGTGGAGATGCTGTAAGCTTCCATAAATTGATGATAAATAGCATGCACAATATGCATGAATAATTATCATTTATTTTAATCTTTTCATATAGAGCATTTATAAATTAGCAATTAAATACATCACTAAAAAACTTATTAAAGTGCACTTACAATATTTATGGAATTTTAATCTCTAAAATGATATTGTGTTCATGATTTCATGTGATATGTAAATCATACAAAATTCAATATGAATTTAAAAAATATTTTAATTCTTGTTGAATAAAGTTCAATAATTAAAAATAAAACAAGATAGTATGTGGATGTTTTGATAACATATTCGAAGTAATAAGTTAAAACATCCTTATTATTGTTTTTAGATACGTGAATTTGTAAATTAAAATATTTTCTTTTGTACAAATAAAATGCTTTTATATTTATGGAGTTAATTTTTAATATATATATATATATATATATTTCAATTCAAATTTGAATAAAACATAAAAAAACCATCCAAATTTTGAATTTCATACTGGTTAAAAGAATGAATTTTCTTGAGACCAATTCCTAACAACTTCATAAATACTTATTTCCTTCTATGTGGAATATGAAAAACTAATAAAAATTAAAAGCGTTAATAACTCTCAAATTTAGTACGTTCCCAGAAAGCAAAATTAAATATTGTAAAATACCGAAATTCCCTAACCCTTTTCAACTTATCGGGCGCTTCTTCCCCCTTACTTGTACCTCCTCCGCCGCCGCCCGCCGACGTTATTGTCTCTGACCGCCGGTGATTCTCCCCTCTCTGCCTTCTTTTCAATTTATTTATGAATCTTCATCTTTTTTCATGGGCTTTGATGTACACATCTCTTGAAACGGAGATTAGGAGTGATGGACTGGTTTTTTGCCAGACTATTTTTCAGCCATTATGTTGGTGACGTAATTCATGTCAATCTAGACTAGCATGAGGAATGAGCAAAGCACACTAATATTCTTCAAAGGAACGGGGAAGCTAGTACATTAGCAAACTCGATCACCGATTATTTTACTTAAGAATTTGTTCTGCATGAGTTATATGATTATAATCTTGTCGGATTTAATGGATCTTGGTCAGCTAAATAATAAGATAAATTTAACGGGGTATCTTTTGTTTGCTTAATCGAGTGCTGCAGATGCCCTGACTAATGAAGTGTATTTAAAAAGGAGAACAAAAAAGAAACATGGAAAACTGGTGGCTTATCTCAATTAATTGCCCCGTTACTGTATTTTTATCTGCACGTATTATCAGACTATGTTCAATTGCTTTACTAAATGAAAGATGTATTGTGATCCTCACTTGACACTGGACTAGTAAAGGTTAGCAGTTGTGATCGGATATATTTGCAGGTTTCTCTCCATGGATTTGCTGACATATGATCTACTTCTTTTTCTTTCTTTCTATT
>JACFYI010003587.1:48759-84352 GCA_014898755.1 Handroanthus guayacan | reverse complement strand
TCTCTCTCTCTCTACACGGTTTCTTGTTGGGGATTGGACAAGAGACTAGATGTATCCAACGGTAGGAAAGAGGGTAACCCCTAGATTTGGTCGAAATCCAAACGGCAGAGGAGGTTGCCACGTCAGATCCGCGGCATGACAGCACACATTTCTAACGACCTACTTCTTCCCGTTGTTGTTTTTTTATTCTGGGAATTGGAAATTGGGTCATTTCCGCGTCACCAAATTGACTGACGAAAATAGCAGCTGTCTTGTGAATTTCTTGCAGTTTTCGTGATACTGCCGTTGAATACTTCAATTTGGGATATGATCCACTAATATTTTATGTTATTAGATTAAGATTATTTTTCTTTTGGATTTTTCTATATATAATGATATATACAAATATTTTCAACTTTTTTATATTACTTATATTGATTTTAGTATAGTTTATGGTATTTAATCTTCCTCAAATATATATTTAAAACTTCATAATTGCAGCGTTTATTTGATTTTAAGAGGAGATTGAACCCCGACCTTCCATATCCTAAAAATTGGTCCGGACCGACCAGTTCAAATAGAAATCGGTGGACTCTCCGGACCGATTTGATAAGAAAAACTAGTTGTTATGAAAATTGATGTGAGTTGGTACAAACTAGTCAAAACCCAGCAAAGTTGGTTACAAATTTAACCGATTTTCTTAATTTTTTTGTATTTTTTATTTTTCACTTAAAATTTGTATTTTTATTTTTTCACTTAAATTTAATTATTTTAATTAGTATTTTGAATATTTTGATAACTAAAACCCATGAAGAATATAGCACCATATGCCTAAATTCTTACTATTTTGAAATTTTTATATTGTTTTTGCTTATATATTATACTCATATTAATACATGAATATATATTTAGACGTTTAATAGTTGAACATATAGTCCATAGGGCCATTGATTTTATTACCAGTCTGGTTTTTAAAACATTATTAACTTCCCTTTAAAGAGAAATTATAAGGAGAAGTCGATATCACTTTATTGAAGAGTTTCGACACTTTATATAATTGCAATTTATTCAAATTGTATATAATATTTGATCATGATAACTCACTCTCAAAGTCACTACTACCTCTTTCCAATGTCACTTATTTGGGCACATCAATCACGAGAATTTTTGTAAGAGCTTTTGCTTTTTTGATAAGTGAAAAAGTACAAAAAAAATTGTTTATAATGAAAGCTACAAGTACTTTGAGATAAAAATTAAGCACCAAAAAGTTGCATAAAATGGATGAGTGTTGCTTTTAACTTTAAATTTCTATTTTTATTTTAGATAATTAAAGCGGAAGATTACTTCGAAGCACTCTAGTCCAATCAAAAATTAAAAAATACATTCGATATTACTAGTATATCTAAACATTTCGTCAATCAATTTAATTTTTTCAATATAATATAGCATAAGTTTATTGGGTTTTCATACGTATTTTCTCAAATTTATAATTTATTCTTTTTAACAAATGATATTTTTTTAAAAAAACATTTGACTATGACAAATATATATGTGTACTTGACCCATGTTGATTAATGAAACATTAAGTAATCATTAAATATATGATTAAAATGCCTGTACGACTCATTGCCAGAAATATCTTCATTAAGACAGTCTTATCAAAATTAATCTCTCATTAATCCAAACGTCAGACAAAAATGATAGGCCAAGTCTAGGGTTAGGTCTAGAAAAATCTAAAGCCACCCGACGTGTCACGAATATCCTCTACACTCAAGACAATGAATCCAACCTGGGACACGTGTTCCTCAAATAATGGATTATGAAACAGTGGGCCCACAATTATTAATATCTGATGTGTCTCCACGTCAATATTTCTGGTCTGAGCGAAAATCGCGTGGACAGCCATCGAGATGAGTACACGTGGATGCAGATGAGATCAAAGTCATCCGACGGCTGGTATTTAGTAGAATGATTAGTTTGGATTTTTGTAATTAAAATAAGTCAATCATGATTAACCAGTAATTAATTAGATTATGTAATGCAATTATGCAAGCTGAGGTGTGCAATTTGTTGTGGACAACTGTAAAGATTTCACCGCTGTTTGAATATTTTACAAGTTTCCATGTCTAAATTATGCTTTTGGAGTTAGGTTAGCGTAACAAAGCTGACTAGTAATTGATTACGACTAGTTTGTCCTCATAATTATTAAAATATATAATATGATTTCAACGATATTATTTTTTTATGAGATGGTGTTCTGTTTAGGTTAATAAATTGATGTAATTGAATTTTTGAGTCTAAGAATCATCTTCTGGATATTCAAAACTTCAAGAAATTGAAGAAGTGTTATAAAAGAAGATACGTTACGTATAATGTAACATCTTAATAAATGAAATGTAATTATTTTAAAATACGTTATGCGCTATTAGAATTTTTTTATTATTATTAAAAATTATAAAATTAATTATTAAAGGGGTAACGTCTTAGGAAAATATGTGAAGGACATTTGACGAGAAAGATTATCATGATATTGGATGAGTAACAGTGTTCTTTCTTGGTAACCGTTTTTTTCATAACATTATCGAGATAAATTTCATATTGAAGAGATGTCTAAATAATTATTAAGTTGCATTGAAAATTTGTTTCAATAGTATTTTTAATATTTACAAGTAATTATATATCCAGTTCAAACATTATATGTTTGATTTATGGTGAGTGATTTTTTAAAGTTTATTTCAAGGATTAATTCTATCAAAGATATTTCCTACCAAATTTTGTACTTGTGACAAATAATTTGAAATTCATTTTCTTTTCTTTTTTTTTTTTTGTGGTGGATGATTCTTTGAAATGATTACATAATTACGATTCCAGATTCTAAATTTTAGAATTTCACTCTATAAAATAATAGTATATTATTTTTCAAAGTAATTTCCGACATCGGGTCCAAAACAAAGGGAAATACAGAAAGGTGATTGTATGCATTGACTATTGGAACCTCCGAATGAGTATTTCAAAAACAAAATGATGATTAACTTGGTTGAAAGGACCCGTTGGCTATTAACCCTAATCATGACGTGGAATATTTTCTTTCTCCATCAAATTTAGTCAAAAGCAGCCTATTACTATGTGGAATTATATATTATCTACACTTGTCCCATAAATTATTGATTATATTGACCAAGTCGTACTACAAGAAAATATCATTTTTACTAATGAAAAAATCAATACAAATGAAGAAATTCATCACAAATTGTTTCATTACAAATTGGTTAGTATATATTTTATCACTAATTAATTTTATGATGAAAGTAAAGTCCATTACATAAAGAATTTTTGTAATAGATTTTTCATCACAAACGAAAAAATTATTATATAAATTAATTACAAATTCGTCATAAGTGTCATTATTCATACATATTTTACTCATTTTTTAAATCTATTCATAAATTCGTTACAGATATTATCTATTTTTAATGAAATCTTATCCATCACAAGTTTTCCGTTAGTGAAAGATTGTTTTCATGTAGTGTCAGGAAAAAGTTATCTATAAAAGCATAAATATTACGCACCACAATTAAGAAACTAGCAACTGTGGCACATTCGATGCATGTGCATAAATTTTTTATTTACAAAATTAAAAATATTTATTTATTTTTAATAATAAAAAATATTTCTTAATTATTGAATATTATTACTTAAATTTATTATATAAAATAATATGATCGAAAGATAAATTTGAATATACTAAAGTTGGGAAGAAGAAAAGTATAATTATAGAAAAAAATGAAATAAAAAAATATTCAAAAAAATTAAAGAAAAATGGTTTGTTTTTAATTTTTATAACTACTTTATCATTATTTTTTGTAATGGCGTTATTGTACATTTAGTATGACGAACAAAAAAAACTACCTTTGGCTTTCTTGCTTTATATATGGTATATATGGTATAGATGTTGAATTTATTTTTCTACTATAGTATATTCTAAATTGAAAATATGTTTAGGTAATTTTTCATTGTGTTTTAAATTGCTTTTAAGATGAATGCTGAGTAACTTTATTTATTTCCAATCATATTTTTTTTTAAAATTATTATGTAATATAATTACTTAATTGTTAGTTAAAATTTGCATTTTCAACCTCATGTGAAACGTCATAAAAAATTGGAACAGTGACTTATGGTCTCCATAGAATTTGGCCTAGGTAGTGACATATAGTATCTTATGTACTTCCAAAAATTACAATAACACTAATAGTATTAGTCAGTTGATAAAAAGATTTAATAAAACCTAATATAATTAATATTATAATTAGACCACTTCTAAATCTAACGTACTGACGATTACAAATAGATTTTTGTTAATTTAAAAATTGCTTGTTTGATTAAGTTTTCAATATGGGTCTAATTGTAATATTTCATATTTTCCATTACATTTTTTGGGCTGAAATAAATAATGATAGTAATATTTTAATTTGTAAATTTTCAAATTACAGGAAATGTTTATGAAATGAAGGCACCTTTTTAAAATTTTAATAGGAAAGCATAATATCGGGATAAAAAGGAGTATTAATAGTAAAATTGATTTAATGATATTTGTATTGTGTCATTCAGGACAAGAAATTTTTTAACATTATTTGCATCAGAGCCACGTGAAATTATAGTATATAATTAATCATTAGTTTAGCATTCCTGTGTAATTAAGCATTTTAGAAAGATGTTTCATATTCAATATCAAGATTTGCACGTTGATCAATTATTCGCTGAACTATTTTCATGGCATGTACCAAAAAACAATTGTTTTTTATTTTGATTTATTAATTTTTAGTAAGATACTTATACATTAGCGATTAGATGTGAAAAGATCAGTCGCAATTAAATATTATCCCTGTAACACTCACTTATGGTGAAAGATTTATTCTTTAAAAATTTTCGAAAAGTAAAAAAATAAAAATGATAGAAGGTTTGTCAACTGAGAGCAGAAAAGATGTTTGGCATTTTTTCTGTTTTGGAATTTAATATTGAACTCTTTTTCCATTAAAAGACTTTGAGAAATTTATGGAAAAAGTTTTAAATAAGCGTTGATAGTGAAAAAATTAAAGAATAAAAACGGAGAGTAGATACATGCAAAAAATAAGTGATTTTCCTACAACTATAATGTTTTGAATTATATCTAATTACTCAAAATAATAAATCTACACTATATTAAATAAGAATAATATAATTTTTTTTTTTATCTTGAAAAAGTTGAAACAGAATCTAGAAATACTTTGAAATATGCTTCACTCTAGTAAATTGTAGTTTAAATTCTCGCTAGCAAAAGTAAAAATCGTTATTATTAAAAAAATATTATCACAAACATCATTTGACTCAATTTTCTCAATTCACTGCAAAAAATTTGAATAATTACTACGGTTAAAAACTGATATTAATAAGAAAAATGGGTGATAGAAAGTTATTTGTTACGGCATCACTACAGTAATAACCCGTAACTTCTGTGATCGTAGCGAAAAATTCACCATGACATATATATGGTCGTGAATCTCGTGATGGATATTTTCACTTTAGTATAACCATGGTAAATAAAGTTTTCACCACGGTATTTTGGATTATTAGCTATCACATCCATTAGGTTGTTAATTTTGGATTATTGACTACTGCTTCTACCTAGATGTTAATCTTGAGTTACTAGTTACTGCTTCCATTACAGTTGTTAATCTTTTAATTGTAAAATATCAATAATTTTGTAGTGATTTTTCCCAGACTGGACAAAATTTGGTATCATCAATTATCATAATTATTCTATTTATATGCTGTGAAATTAATAACTTTCGCTTTCAAAATTTAACGACGTGGTCCGCCGCCCATGCACCGCCACTTCCCCATAGCTGCTGTGTTTGACGGAGACCAAATGTGGTCATGATCCGCCCCAGACTACCTTAATTATTAAGTTCGGACAAAAAACATATAGCAACTTGGACCTAAGTTAAATTATTGCCACTTTTGTCAAAATATATAATAATATTAAATATTCATAGCAAATTATAGATGAACTGATCGAGACCATCACGGAATTTCTGATTTGATTCATTTCATTGATGCTTTCTATGTTATGTCTATTAATAGATCTTTCTTAGTTTATATAATTTAATATACAGTAGGATATCATTGCCTGTATTTCATCCACAAAATATATAAATTATTGCTAATAATTCTAATATTTATAGCCACGTGCATGTACGCCAAGAGGTGAATGGATCAATTATTTTTAATAATTATTGATAAGATAACAAATAATCAGTTAATAGTAAATCTGGAGGTATGTTTGATGTGCTTTCTACAACATTTAAATCCATTAAAAATAGAAAAAACCTTAAATGATGAATCAACTCGTGAGTTGAGTCATCCAACTCGAATCAAGCTTAATTCATCGAGCTTAAATTTTATCTCAAATCGATCTTGAGTCCATTGTGTATGAGCTCTGGTTGCGTTACAAGAAAATAATACTCATCTCATTGAAAATTTTTATGGATAGGAATTCATTAAAAGTTAGATCAAATTTGTTTGAAATTATGGTATCGTAAAAACGGATTTGAAAAAGAGCAGAACATATATGAATGATAATACTTGTAATAAATGTATGATAAATTTTTGTAACAAGTTTTTCATTGATAGACAATCCATCACAAAAGTTAACACTACGATGGACTTCAATTCAGTTATAAAATGACAAGGCACATATATACTAGCTAACGAATTGAAAATGTAGTAAAATTCATCACAAAACCATGTTAGTAATGAATTTCATTAAATATTTAAACATGTAATAAATTTTGTCATTAGTACTAGGGATGATTTTTGAAAAAAGAATTGTAGCTAGTGTCAATGAGTTGAGTTTGAACTGAAGAAGAAAAAAAAAAGAGAAGAAAAGAAAATCATGATTGTTGAGTTCCATCTTAATTTATATGTTTTGAAATTGACAATCTTTTCAAGTTTAATATGATCACTATAAAGTACTCACTACACTGTAGCATTTGGAGGAAAGTCTGAAGTCAATAGGTTTGCAAGACACATCCGATTGGAGTGCTATTTTTTTTGTCTGAATAATCATTATATTTTGAAAGACTGTTCATTAAAGAGTTTCAAGTACCATAAGAGACAAATATAGCCTTAAGACAGTGAATATTACATAGGCCGCACTCTCAACACTCCTTTTATTGGATTAATGAACAATTAGGCTTCCTTCATTATCATCATTTGAATGAAATAATACTGCCTTCCATTTCTCATAGGGAAAGCATAATATTGAGTTCCTATTCCCTATTCCTTCTATCTCAATCCTTTTTTTTTAACATAAAGGGGAAAAAAAAGAAAAAAAATATGGATTGGGGGGGGGGAGGGTTAATTTGTGTTGTAGATTTTTATTTGTTTTGTATTCTTACTTTGTCTAAAAATTAATTTTATATTTGGTTTTATTTACTTTTTAGACAAATTTTTTACATGTTCTTTTCTATTCTTTGTCTTGCTTATTAATTTATTGCAGACGTATACACGATAGAAAGCACTATTTTGATATTTCCAAAACTACTATGCTTACAAAGACCCCATCATTTATTTATTTTAAGATAATCACAATTAATTTGAGAAAGAAAAATAATATTCAGCATCTTTTTGAAGCTTCCAGTGTGAATTATCCTTCTAGATCCAATCATTTACTTTGACAAAGGCACATATAAGCCAATGGAAGTTCGAAGCTTCTAACCTAAAATTCCCCAAAGGAAAACTAAAATTGACAACATCATATTTGCCAACTATGCTTACGTATTAAAGAAGAAAGTTCACGTAAATCGCTATTTATCATCCCCACGCGTAAAACGTGGTTTTACATCTACTAGAACTTTCTTGTACGTCGGGACACTACAAGAAACAAGCGTATGCGTGGTCAAAAATTAGTAAGGTTTGAATTTTCGATTAAGCCTATGTATCTGTGTCTTTAAATTCTACTGCTTATGCGATAAGTTGTCAACCCTTATTTTTTATTCTCTATTTAATTTATTATTAATTTGTTGAGTATTATTATTGTAAGAAATAATTAATATATAATCATAATTTGTTTCTTATACGAAAGAGTTGAATAATGATAAGTTAAATTAAATATTCTTGTATTTGTGTATTTTAGGTGCATAATTTTTGCAATATTTAGACGTCATCAATTGAAAATTAATTATCATATCCGTTAATTAAGGAGTATTTTGAATAATTCTGAGAGTTTTTAATAATTTCTTAAGCGAATATGATAGTGAAAACTATAATTATTTTTACTAATGATGGTTCATTTATATACATCAGATGTTATTTCCCTTTATCATTATTTATCTAGCAACGTTGAAGCTGCTAAGATGCAATAATTAGGGTTATAGTGAATTATATATTTATATCAATAATAAAAGGCCTCCTTTTTAGAGTTAAAAATAGTTTTATAAATTAGATAGAGTTTCTTATCAATAAGTCACATAATTATATAAATAACCATTAAATTTGTATTTTTAATAATATTTCCATTTAGTCTTTGTATTATTAATACATCAAGAAAGATATATCGAATATGCTAATAATGAGTAATTAAGAACCATTAATAACTAACTAGACAAACAGTGTAGCTACTATACAGCCGAAGAATATCCAACATTAGTGGAGCTTGAGCTTGAACTCATAACCACATACCCAATATAATATTATCACATCAGTAAAAATCATCATTTGACGTAAAATGTATACCTATTCATCATTAAAAAATAATTAAAATATACACATATTCTAAAAAAGGTACATAAAAAATTGTAACTTTAATAATTTTCAATGTTTATATATATATATATATATATCCTATTCAATATTTCCAAATGAATTATTTAGACAACCTTTCAATTTCCATATATAATTAAAAATCAATAACCAGTTTCTTAAAAAATAAAAAATAAAAAAGCAGCAATGAAAATCCTACGAAACTACTAATTTGTTACGCTAATTCACGAGATAGTGAAAAGTTTGATTTGATGGTTCATTGATATATACATATATATATATATCACCATATTATTGCTCATCCTTATCATCATCATTTAGATAGCGTAGTTGAGCCGATCATTATTAATTCATGTAAAATCATTATTGATCTATCATGTGACATTAGACAATTGTGTGATTATAAAAACCTAATAAACCATATCCAGCGAATATTGTTTCCCATTTTAATGTAATATGGCCTACTTATTAATTTCCCCTGTCGTTCGTCTTTTTGTTGATTCGGCCACCCCATTTTTTGGATTTTTAGATATGAGGAGAGATATATTCATCATTCATCCAGATTAATTAGATGTAACTAACTATTTTATTATAAAGAGCATTGTAAACATCTATTACGGCCCGGAGCTTTATTCATTAGTGTGTTAGTAGGAATGCGGTGATCGTGTTGGGCAACAAACTTTGGCAAAAGAAACATTCCGTCGCGATTGGATTTCTTTAATTTGGATAACTACATTAGGTTCACCCCACCCAACCTTTTAATTTGTCAAAAGAAAAGGAAAAAAAAAAAAAGGCAAACATCTATTTCGACAAAATAAATAGAAGAGCTCTCTATTTTAGTGAAACTGAAACTGAGACCTTAATTTGTCACTACAAGAAGACACTCATTCACTTAGAAACATGTGAAAATAATTGTGGTGATAGGATCCCCTATTTGAAATGGTGTTTCATCCCTATTCCATGCTCTTAAATACATGCTACATATATTATATTTATTACTAAATATTTTTATAAAGAAATATTTAATACACGTGGCATGTATTTAAGGATAAGGAATAGGAAATGAAACACTATTTGGAATAGGGGATCTCGTCCCATAATTGTGATGGATTTGTGAATGATTACTAGTTAACGAATATTAATAATAAACTAATCATAAAAAAGGTGCAAAATATGAATAAATAATGCACTTCTGACAAACTCATAATAAATTTTTATAACTCTATTATAGTTTGTAAGAAAAAATTTCATTACAAAAATTAGTTTTGTAATGGATTTCAATTTCATCATAAAGTTAATCTGTGATAAGAGATGTACTATTCTTGAACTTTTTAAGATTTTTATGGACAAAGATGCCTCTAATAATGTATGAAATTGAAAAGTGATCTAGATTTTCCGGCACTTTTCTAAATAATGAATGATATCTTCGTCCATGAAAAATTTAAAAAATTATCAAAAAAGTATGGTTAAAAGATATTATAAAGATCAACCAAGTTTTTAGATGATATCATTACTTTTCTTCTGGAACCTTGATAGAAGGGGGATACATGTGAGTGTCTTTAGGGAGAGGTCTTCTAATATGAAAATAGAAATGGGTATGATAAGTAATTGCACTATCCCTCAGGAGAAGATCGTTGCAATTAACCCTGTAAAATTAACATTTTAAGTTAAATATTTCAACAAAAAATATTATTATTATTGTGTTCTTCTAACAAAAGACTCACTCGGTTTGTTGATAAAATATAATATACTAAATTAGAAATTGAGACTTTTTGTTAACTAATGCAGAACATTTTCTATATACGAAAAATCACATTGTTCATCCTATCATCCTGTTGTACTCAATGTTTTACGCGTCAACATCATGATATCACACATGTTAAAGGGTTATCTTGTGGTATCAAAAGTTACTTTTTTTCCCCTATATATAATTTTTTTATATGTTTAATTGGTTTTCATATTGATTTATTTACTCTCTTGAAATATTAAGCTAACTAATTTAACTGTTGGAGACATTATAGAAGTTAGATACTTTTTTATTTCCTTAATAATTTGTTTGATGTAAGTGATCGTTTATCATAATTCCTCTCGACTCCATGTCCTTTGAAAGGATCAACAATTTCACCTTGTGTTAAAAATTACTTTAAACACACGTATATTGATACGGGTCGAGAAAATTTTCACCTAATTTAAGACAGAAACCGTCTTCTTTGAGCTGAAATAAGTTTTTAAGGAGTCGGGTTAATCCTAAAATTAAACTTGAGTTCTTAAAACTTAAACCAAAAAAAAAAAAAAATCCAATTACAATCATTGTGGATGTTCTCATAATTAAGACCTCTCCAATAGTGTTCAAATCATAACATTAGGATAAAAGAAAAATACCTTTTCAAATTACTAAAAGGTTAAGAGAAAATTAGAAAGGAAAAAAAATCTAAAAATAATTAAATGTACCTCTTCAAATTACTAAAAGGTTAAGAGAAAATTGGAAGGAAAAAATTAAAATCTAAAAATAATTAAGATGTACATTTCCATGAGCAATTATCAAATTATTTATTTAAATATACATATTGGAGTTGGTCTTATTTGGATTATTCAAAATGGTCTCCCGTGGTGGGTTAAATATCGTCATTCTGAATCATGGTCCCAATTTGATTTGACATCTTGATAATTGGTAAATATTTTATTATTTCAAGGAACATACATATTTTGCATAATCCATACATTGGGACTTGCATCCATGATATATTTGCACATGCAGAACTTTGTTATATATGCTGAATTAAGGGGTAATTGCACCATACCCCCTGTGAAATCCGAAATGAGCACCGTAAATCCTATCTTTTTTAAATTAGCATATTAGACCCTGTGTTTTTGTTTAATAAGGCCACTCTCCCCATGTCTATTTTTAGATAATTTTTGATGTGAAATGACAAAAATACCCATATTAGCTTTTTTTTAAAAAAATAATTAAAAGATACCACAAAAGTTATTCTCAAACTCTCTTCCCCAATTCATCAGACCCTAATCAGACACTGCCTATACGCATGAATGCATTCCCAAATCAAATCCCAACAAGAAAAAGAAGAAAATCCAAACTTCAATTTCTAATCTCAATACCAAACCATAAGACTTAGTTGTGTTTTATCATTTACAAAAGGAAAAAGGCTACTTTGCTACTTGGTGTTGCTGTTTTTACGATGCGAAGTGGGTAAGAAATCTAAACTATTTTAAATCATTTGGAACATTGGACGATGCGGTTTTTTCGAGTGTCCATATGCTGTGAATACATTATTATTATTTTTTTACATAACACATAATATATTTTTTAATAAATTTTAATATATGCAAATTAAAAATTATTATTTTTAATATCACAGGTTTTATAGTGCTTATTTCAAATTTTACAGGGGGTGCGGTGCAAGTTATCCTTAAAATGTGAATTATAAGGGCTTTTTGGTCATTCCATTACAATAATAGCTTCCCCACTTGCATTTTGGGAGAGTGCATTTCACACACGGTTTGGAGGTATTACTAGCCTTATTAAACAAAAACACAGGGTCTAATATGCTAATTTAAAAAAGACAGGGTTTACGGTGCTCATTTCGGATTTCACAAGGGGGTATGGTGCAATTACCCCGCTGAATTAATTTATACAAGATCGCTTTATTTTATTTTTATTTTTATTTTTTTTGGTTTTTCGTCATCTTGGAAGTTGAAATTAAATGTACTTGTTAATTTTGAACCATATTGTAAGTTTCACCAGAAACCAAGAATATCCCAATATCGCATTGTAAAATATTTTGTCATTAATGGTCGGCGATAGAAACAATATCAGGGGAATGTCAAAAGGTTTATAAAATAGATTTGTAATAATAATAATAATAATAATAATAATAATAATGTATTCTTTCATATATTTTGTTTATTTTTGCTGAGAAGAAAGAATTGGTGCAAAGAAAATAAACAAGTTTGTTCTAGATTTCTAATTTTATATCCTAAAATGTTCAATCATTTTTCTTTTAATTGTACGTCCTATTTTTCAATTATATATTTTTATATGGAATGCTTAGTAGGATTCCAAATCAAAGTCGTAGTGTCATAACATCTAGACCAGAATATGACTGATTGACTTTCAGGCGCAAACGAGTTGAACTGCATAAAAATACATGAAGTGTGATATGTGAAGTAAATAGGGATAGAGACAGTAATTTTAACAAGGGAGCGAGATCGAATTGTTGAAAGTATAAATTATTTTTTTTATCTATTTTATAATATATCATTAATATATATATATAAAATTATTGAGTGGGTGCAAATTTTGAGGAGAGGAAAAGGGGCAAGATCAAATTTTCAGGGTGTTATTTTGTAATTTTAGGGATGGCAAAATTATAATTTTATTTATACTTATATATAGAAATAGAAATTTTGAAATTTTCAAGGGGCACAGTCATCGTTTCCCCCCAGGCTCCAGTGTGTCTCCACCTTTGGAACTAGATACACTGTATACACAATCATCCATGTTTGAGTTGTAGTTATATGTCTACTTTGCATGCAAGAGCAAAACTGTTGATCTTTAGCCTTGTAACATCACAAAAAATTTGAACAATCATTACAATTAAAAACTTAAGCTAATGCTAAATTGCTAATAGGAAAAAAATGAGCGGTGGAAAGTCATTTGCTTTACCAATAATTTTAGTGAAGGTTGTAGAAAATTCACATAGTATATAACTATAGTGGATATTTTCACATTATGATAAGTACTGACAAACAATGTTTATACCTTGTTGAGTTTTAGTCATTGACTATCACTTCTACTATACCTGTTTTATTTTTTTATTGCCAAAATTTAATTATTTCGTAGTTTAAATAGCACTTTTGTGCGCATTTACAAGGCAACATACTTTTTATATTCAGTTGCCACTTTGATTATCAACATTCAATCGTCCACAGAATCTTAAATCCATCTATCAATCAAATTAGTCAAATTTTGTAACTTAGATTATAATACATTATCATTTCTATAAAGATACTTTTTAGAACGAATCAAACTTAAGCCTTGTTTGTATATGTTTTGTGAAATGATTCTTTCCCATAGAAAATATTTCCAAGTGTGAGAGGATTTTTTTTTTTTTTAAATACAAAATGCATTTGACAAAATCTCTAAAAGGTCCTCACCTCTTACATTTATTAACCATTTCACCAAACTCTTCCAATTTTCAAGGCAACTTGTCCACCATGTTCATTCGCTAACTTTCTGCACATAAATATTATCTAAATTTTATAGTTCATATAAAAAAAAGCTATTAAAATCAAAATTTTCTTTATTACCATACAAAAAGTAATTTATTTAACATCTACAACTAGGATTATTTATAATTAAACATTATTTTACTACTGAAAGTAATTTCTACATACAAAAAAAAAACAAATATCTATTATTTTTTCAACCCCACTACCATAATCACCACCCATTTACAAAATATCATTTTTAAATATTATTCCGCAAAATTCTACCAAACAAAAAGAAAACATTTAATTTCTTGATTCCACCAAACTATTTCTTCAACCTTCCACTGTAATTTCTTCTTCAAAAAACAAAGTTCAAAAACAAAAAAAAAAAAAAAAAAATTCATTATAAAGGTAAAAAACATGCTTCCATATTCATGTCATGTCAAGAAAGATAAATAAACTTTCGGCCCGGGGTTGTTGAATTACTTTTGATATCTCCTTTAACATATGTTATATCATTATTCTGAAATATTACACATTTAGTACTATTGTTCTTCCTTTTCTTTTTTTTTTTTTTTGGATAATATTTAGTACTATTGTCCTATGAACTTTGACAGAAAAGATACTTTTATCAAATAAGTTAATAGAATGGTTCAAAATTGAGAAAAAATTAGGAGTTAAAGCTCAATTGCAACAACGAAGTATTTTTTGTCTATTTAATTTGTTAGTATTTAGCAAAGGCATGCGAACGATAACCATGAAATAACCACCATGCCACAAAATCTGTCAACAATACATTTATTCTTCGCGCTTTTTTGCTAAATATTCAAAAATTGAATGGTTATAAAATTCCGTTATTGTAATTGAAACATAACCCTTTGACTTTTCCCCATTTTGAGCTCTTTTGCCAATTTATTTGACAAAGATACTTCTTGTATCAAAATTTGTAAAATAGTGATACTAAATATGAAACACCTAAAAACAATGATATCAAATATGTTAAAGGAGATATTATATAGTATTGAACTTCTATCAAAATTAGTAAATTAGCGATATTAAATGCGAAACACCTAAAAATAATGATATCACATATATTAAATGAGATATCTTATAGTATCGAACTTCTATAAATGCAAAATACCTAAAAATTATGATATTACATATATTAATGGAGATATCCTATAATATCGAAAGTAATTTTTTTCAATAAAAAAAAAAAGGTGGAAATGGGATCAATCACACGGCCCTCTTAAACGACAACGGATGATGGAATCTCATCCGAAATCCACGGCAGAAGACAATCAGTCAAGGACGCGTGTGCACTGATCCCGACACTCCAGCAAAAAATATCTAGTGTGCGGATCTCCACACATGATCTGCTTTTTGTCTGATTTCGAGACATGTGCCCATGCTTCAGGATATTGTACTTTGCATTTTCTATTTGGATCTTTCCGCCAGAAGTCATGTTTTTCCGCCGTGCAATGCGCATGTGTACATTTGGATATTTGTGGATGAGTACACGCCAGATTTGCCCCCAGTCGCGTACGATTCAATTGGACGGTGGCTCCCCGCCACGTGGCAGCAGACCAGCGAATAAGACGGCGCGTGAAAATGACGGATGTGAAATTTGGTGATAGTTTGTGTCGTTTTCGCTGCGTCAGTTGATATGATTGCTTGTCGGAAGGTGGATGTTATACTCACATTCCCACATTATAAGTGAATAACGGGAGCTTTCACGGATGTACATTTTTCTAAAGTGACGATTATCGCATTCAATTTTTATACGAAAGCATCAGATCATTCATATTCAGTCAATCTTTAAGAAGAAATTTTCCAATAAAATTATTATATAGTTAAAAATTAAATAAAATTACTATTTAATAAAATAAAAATATATACAAATATAATAAAAATCGAAGTCATAATCTTATACTTATGAAACTTCCCTTTCCATGGATCTAGCATTTTTAGAGGTCTTAAGGTAATGCAGCGTGATCTTATATAGATGGTATATCTTGGCACTAAGAAAAGCTTCATGTAACTTGTGAGGTAACTTTAGTACGTTATATTATGACCCGAATCGACTTAAATATTGAAGGATCATCACAAAAAACCATATCTACTAACTCAATAATTTTTGTTTACAAGCCATCCTGTTCGCCCATAAACGTACAAGTTCATTTCCAAATCCTATCATATCGTGGGCCCTATCTAACTGAATTGTTTTTTGGCCTCCTATGCTTATCAACACACCAAAACAACATCTATTTTTGTTTTTTTTTTTTTTTTGTCAATTTTTTAAATCTGGCTAGCTATCAAGGGGAATGAATCCAAATGTAGCAAAAGATATTGAAACTTCCAAGAAAAAGAAATTAAAAATTGTGGTGGAATATATAAGTAAGACATCTTAGATTTTGTATGATAAACTATGAAAAATTGTTAAAAATTGAGGAGACTATTGATCACTTTAAGTTAAGACTTTAAAGCTGCAATTCTTTTCTTTTTTCTTTTTTTTTTCAGCATTATTGGTGAAATGTACTCGGATTAGTCTAAGTTAAATTTGACGATTTAAATTGATATGCCAACTCAATATATGAAACTAAGATAACGGATATATATTTCTTTGAAAATTTAGTATAAAATTTTGACTACAGAGCAAAACTGGAAAACTGGAACCATGTTTTAGAAAATGTTTGAAAAATGAAAGAAAACTGTAATAATTGTAGCCAATCATGTGGTTTTGAAATGTCAGATCATGATATAATTTTGATCGAATAATAATTATACATGAATATTGGTATTATAAATAGTTGAATCACTCTAGTAATTACTAGTTTGTCTAGGGTGCAATATAGCAAATGAAGATTTCATACTAACAAAATTATATGAAAGTTCATGTGATTTTAAAAATTAAATAAAGCTGAGAATTTTCATTTTAATTAACACTTTCCCTGACGTTACGAACTAGATATGTAAGTTAGAAGTAGATCATTTACTGGCTTGTTTTCTCTTGTTATATAATGAAAATACCCAACTTAATTTTAAGTAGACAAAAGTACCTTTAAAATTAATCACGTGCTCGACACATGGAAGAATTATAACAGAATATACAGTCGAAAATGTTCAATGATGATTAAGTGTAAAAATTCTGTAGTTTAAATAGTAATGTATAATAGAAGAAAAATATAAAAATAAAAAATTAGTCAGTATTGTGAAAAAATATCATAGTATGAATGATAAAATGTTTTTTTCCCTAATTTTTTCTCCTAGACGACTAAAGACAATATTTTCTACTAACCTTGATTTGGTGTTTGTGGTATCATACGTGATAAGACATGATGACATAATTTGGATTACATTGTGAACTCTTCTAAGGTAATTTAAATTCTAGCACACATATTCTTCTATCTTTAGTCATTGTTAATTATATTAAAATCTATTCTTAATCCGAATATGTTTTATTTGTTAAAAAATTAACCAAAAAGAAGAAAAGAGAAAGGAAAAAAAGAGAAAATGACACGCCCACATAGTTAGAATTTTTAGAAAGAAAGAAAGCACATATAGCAACAACCGACAAAATATTATGTTGAACAAATCATATGAGATTTTCCCTAAGCATCTCACTATTTTGGTCAATTAATTATCTTTGTTTTCCCCTACTATCCTTGACAACCTTAGACAAGCTTTAAAAATTCTTGTCGTGTAATAAAAGTTACTGTTCACAGTCTTTCACATTGTTGTGAAAAACTTAGGAATAAGTCATCAGAATGCACATAATCAAATAAGTGATTTTTAACATATGGTGTACATTTAAAGTTGAATATACACAATGATTGCACCACAATTACGCCAACTTTAATAAGACAATTTTGAATTACTGTTGAACTAAATGCAATACTACAATATAGATGGCTCAAGATTCAATTATAAATGAATTGAAACAATTTCAATTTTTCATAACAGCAAACATAAAATATATTGATTACAATTCTTGTAGAGAAGGAGGCTCTTACAAGACTCGTTTCGGAAATATACAATATATTGATTGGAATTGTTGCAAATAAGACTCTTTTTAAGGAATTTAATTTTGCAGCTTATAATATAGTTTCTTGAACTTCGGGATGGCATTGTTCTTATTTACAAACTTCTACTGAAATGTCTTTGTAGCAAGGGATAATGCTAGTCGGACTTTTTTGTGCCTATTCTGAGTACTAAATAATGATTTTATTTAGTTACAAAAAAAGAAAAAGAAAAAGGAAAAGAAAAAATCACTGGCTTTGCAACTTATTCCTCCTCTTGCTTAAAAAATTAGAAGCTCGTAACAGCAAGTAGATATAAAAAAGTTGAATGTGCCAACAAATTGTTGTTTCTAACTATTTAAAACAAAGTTAAGTAATACCAAGCACAAAGCCTATGCCTAGCTAGGATGCCAGTTGTGCTTCTTGTGGTCTTGTCCTTCAGTGTAGGTCGAAGTGGGGCATGGCGATAGAATGATTTGCTGGATGGATTGTGCCATTTTAAGTTGTTCTAAAATTATAATGTCATTCTTTTTGCGTTGTTATTGCTACCTCACCATCACTCTCCCCCTCATGGAATGCCACCATAAACATTTCGCATTGTGAGCATGATAACAAGATTAGTAGCAAATAAAATTTTATCAAGATATCCAAAATATTATATGAAAATAAAATAAACTCGTCTTGTGAAAAATATTATATTATTGAATACATAGTATATATTTGCGATATGGGCACTACATATGCGACTTAACTTTATAGTAAATGTATTTTTAGCTCTTTGGAAAATTAATTTTAAGAGTAGTGAAGAGGTCATTTGGTTCATGGTGAATCAATCAATCGAAAAAGTTGCGTCAAGCTAATTTATCACATAGAGTCTTGATCAAATTTGAAGAATTTGGCAACTTAGGATATCAGTAGATTAGCAATTCAGGGTATTTATTTTACTGCATTTATTAAAATTACTCACATGCTTAAGATAAAAGAATTAAAAACCTCAACTCAAGATTAATTTCTTGTAAGGGTTAATTATAATGACCTTTCCTAAGAGATAGTGCAATTATTGACTGTACCCGTACCTCTTTTGAAATTACCAAAACCTTTATTATGAGAATAATTCGTTTATATATTATTCTCTTTTGTTAGGGTTTTGAAAGAAAACTACTGTTATTATCTAAAACACTGGTTGATTTTCCTAATTTACCCTTTAATCATACTTTTTTGACACTTTTTGAAATTTGATATGAATAAAGATGCTCTTCGTAATTTAGGAAAATGTCAAAAAATTGGGGACTTGTTGACACTTTTCAATTTTACATAATGCTTAAGGAAATTTTGTCCATATAAATTTTAAAAAAATGCCAAAAGATAAAGGTTAAAGATAAATCAGGAAAACTAATCAAATCTTTATATGATATCAAATAATTTTTTCCAAAAGCCTAACAGAAGAGGGAAATATATAAACAGAGTATTTCCAAAGAGAAGGATTTTGTAATTCTAAAAGGGAGAATGATATAGTCTTTAATTATATGATCTCCCAGAAGAAGTCATCGTAATTAACCCTAATTATAATTATATATAGAAAATAATACTAAATTGCGTTTCTCTTCACTAACAAGACAAAAAAAAAAAGGGAAAAGATTTGATATTTACAGTAAAAAGTACCCTATCCCAAAATATAATCAAATATTACTTTACAATCCAAAACAATTTTTACTTAACATTCAAAATATAAACAAACATTTATTACATTGCTCAAAATACTTCCAAAATTCATTTCTTCATAACAACTATTCTCGAAACATCCAAGAATGCAAATAAACATATCCAAAACTTTACTAGTGAGTTGTGTCATATATTTTGGAGCTTATAAAAATTCAAAAGTAGGGGAAAAAAAAAAAGAAAAAAAGAAAGGAAAAAAAAGTAAAGTGCCAATCAATGCAAAATGAAATTACTCTTCTAATTTTCATATTATAAATGACAAAACATGGTTACCTCGTCGACATTGATGTCTTACTAATAATATTTATTTATTTATTTATTTATTTATTTATTGTGCTCTTCCTATATCCACAAATCTACCAAAGCACAAGTTTGACTGGATTGATTAAGCCCTTCAGTTGATTCTTGGGCCCATGAATCTGTTCTTAATGCATTGCATCATAATATTGTCGGGCCAGCCGGTGCCATCTAAAAATAAAATGATGCTCTCTAAAATAACTTGCGATTTACTAAAATTAAAAGACTAAAATACCCTCCATCCACTTTACTAAAATGAGAGGACTAAATTACCATCAAATAAATTCTTCTTAGCTTTGAAATTTCTGCATTTGGAAATTTGTGAACATTCTATAATTTTTTTAATATTGGTTATTATAAAATAAATCAACTTTTCAATGGTGCTTAGGGATGTGGGTGTCTTGATGTCATAGTCAAAATATATTATAGTTTTTTTTTTAAATATAATGTCAAGTTTTACAGGCAAACTATTTTTTCTCGTAGTCAAATACTTTCCTTCATTCGACCTTTTGTCATGTCGAGTCTTCGTGATGACCTGTTACTCGTTAGTCGATAAAACTCACTAGCATAATCATTTGAATGCTTTGGCACAAAATCCCACCCAATTAAATATATAATTGATAATTGCAGTCATCTTCTTTTCCGGATGCCTTGGGAGGTGACCCTCAAGCGCATAAGGAGGGGAGGAAATGCAAGTGGAGACTGCGGGGCAAAGTTGGGACATTTGAGATGAAGTGATCTTGTGTTATGGAAAGAAACCCTCGAGTGGGGAACATTTTGCCAGAGGAAGCCAAATGTGCAGCTGGAATGGTTCAATGGATTGGTGGCTTCCCATATAACCACAAAAATTAGAAGAAAAGAAAGAAAAGAAAAGGAAAAAAAAAAAGAAAAAGAAAAAAAAGACACATTATTGTGCTATATATACTCGTGTGTTTACAGGGCTCATGTTCATCGACGCTTACGCCCTTTACTCAGCCCAATGTTTTCACAATGGTCCTCAAGTGGTGGTTTGCTTGTGTTTGTAGCCTGTTGATATTGGGTTCCCTTTGGCACATAGATGATGCCAAAGGGTCACTCTATCTCAACTTTTAAGGTCTCGCATACCCATAATGTAATCTTTGTATTTTGTCACTTGCTCAGAGCATTTTAAGCACATAATTAGCTACAATGTCTTTCAATCGTGTTTTTCCTTAATATGATAGACCTGGCAAAAAGTTACCCATACCCTTGGGTACCAATGGGTGCCCAAAAAAACACGGGTAATGGACCTTATATTTTATACCAAAAAAGATACAAGTAATTTTACCATTTGCCTAATTACTTCCCACATTTTTACCCGTAGGTACCAGCGGGTAACCATGTATAAATATATTTCTTTTTTATTTTAGATATTATTCTTTTATTTTAATTCATCTCATTTTTTTTACCATGTTTAATAGAATATTTAGTCAATATGTATTCTAAAAAATGTGTAATATCTTATATTATATTTATTTAATTAATATTTAAATGGTATTATCGTAAATTAAATAATACACATTAATTTAATTTTAAATATATAAAAAATAAATAAAATTTTTTACGGGTACCCGCAAGTTATCAATTACTCGTAGTCATAGATAATAGGTCCACTATCTCTTACCTAATAAAGTACAGGTAATTTATCCAATCTATCATTATCCGCCCCTGGGTCATCCACGGGTGTAGGGTTATATATTAATCAAAGGCTCATTCGAAGTGCCATCATATTTCATTGATCTAGCATGATGCATTTGATAAGCTTTCTTGCTCAACAACATTTTGCCTCAATGTGCCCACTTATGCTCTCATCATAGGTTGGAAACCATTGTGCATACTTACAACTTACAAGTGAGTTCACGAAAAAAAGAGTTCACGAGGCATTTAGTGCTTGCCCTTGGTAGAGGACGGCATAGAGATTCTGTCATAATAATTTTTCATAGTTCGTGAAATAATAACGGATCACTCACAACCTCTCAGGACATTTACTGACCTAATATGGGCTCCATTCAATCAAAAGAATTTGAATTTGGGTAAATAGCACTGATAATTTTAAATACCTTTAACATCGAGTATAATTTTTATTCATTTTAATGCTTGAAAATAAGTTTAAATAATTGCTAAGTTTAATGAAGTTATTATAAGTCATTAACAATTTCCCAAATGCTGTTCTTCAATTATAAGTACCTAAGTGTTAACATTAAAATTTTAAAATAGGACCAACAAATTACGTGGAGGGAAATTTTGGTGAAAAATGAGAAAACCAATTAAAAAATTACATTCATTTTTTAAAGTGAAAATCTTTTGTGGTTTTTATACTTTTTCTTTATTTGAAAATAAAATATAAATCTCAATAGAGAGTATCATCTTCTTAAATTTCACAATAAAAACAAAAATAAAAATTAGTATTTGCCCTCTATTCCTGTACTTCTGAACCCCCCGGGAATGTATGTACAACAATTTCCCTCTCAAATTTTGGCGCGAAAATTCCTGCACTCAGCTCAGCAATTGGGGCTTTCTACCAACAGCCAAGCAATTCCTTTGTTCAGAAATGGCGGATTTCAGGGAGCAGGTTGAAGAAATCAAAGCCCTTTTGTCATCGGAGAATAAAGCGTTGGCTTATCCCAAACTTTTGCACTTGCAAGAAATCTCAGCCGTTGAATCTTCTGCCGTAGTGACACTCGTCGGTTCATCTCATGCCATTCTTTCCTCTGTCGTGGCGGATATCGTTGATGATGACGAAGAAGTGTAAGTCTTTCTTTATATATATTTGACACGTTTTTCGTTTTGTGTTTTTTCTCTTAATTGGATGGGAATTTTCTTATTTCTTGAACAATGGTTGGAATTTTGTTGTCAATTATTGTGGATTTCTCGGTTATCAGAGCTTCCCAGGCCTTGAAGTGCTTGGGTTTCATGGTTTACCACCCTACCATTGTGGCTTCAATTGGAGGTAGCTTCTCTTCACTTTGTTTATCTCTGTGCTCATGTCTGTCCATTTTATTTTTTTCCCTAACATTTGAAGTTCTAAAATACCAAACATCATTAACAACGAAAGTCCCATATATACATTAGAATAAATAACCGTTACTGGACTGGAACGATTTTACTATTAGTTTACCGTTCTCTCTGTACCGGTTACACAGGTGAGGATGCTGATGTAATAATTGAATCACTGGTGAAGGTCACTACAACCACGAAAATCAAGGTACATTGATATTTTCCACATTATATTAGGCCTATGCTAACTTCGAGTAGAGATGATTGACTAGTTTTTCCTTTTTGTGTTGCAGTCTGTTTGTAATTTAGGTGTCTGGTGTATATCAATCCAACAATTCAGTTCATACTTGTTGGATCAGCACTTCCAGTCTTTGCTAAGGGCAGTTATCCATGCCCTTGACAACCCAATTGGTTCACTTTCTATAACATTTGAGGCAATGCAGGTGCTTCTGCGTTTTCACTTCACAGCATTATTGTGGCACTTATCTTTTGTAAATGAATATTCATTGCAGCGCATAGTTTTGCTAAAAGCATTATTTGACCTGCTTAAACATCACAAAATCCCATCTAACTGGTTAGTTTAATATCTATGAAGATACACTGCCTTTATAAAGAAAAGAGTGTCTGTTTAAAGTTACATATGGTTTTCTGTTGATAATTGATAGCAGCGTGGAACATTTTATTGTGGAGCTAGAAATTTTTAGTGGTGCAACATTTCATTACATGATCCATAGTTCAGCACATAAGACGACGTATCTTTGTTCGACGTCTTTCAGAATGGAGACATTGAATCTATTTTCATCTTAAGTGTTCCTTTTAGATTAATTCAAGCAAGAGTCAACCTTCTCTCCACGTTATGTGTTGCCCGCATAATTAGTAAATTCCAGTTAACTTAAAGTTTTTTAATTCCAAAATGCAGCAGGAAGGTTCCTATATTAAGAAACTGAACTGGTTTCCTTGTCTAATTATAGTTTTGGACCTCAAAGGAGAAATACTTGATGTGCTTGGCCTCATGATAAAACACGCTATAGATTAGCAAGCTGTCTCATGGTTGCCATGGTTATTTTTGGAGCTTTGTGAGATCAGGCACTAGAAAAAGATGTTCTTTTCTATTGTTGAATGTTTAACAAACCATCATAATGGGATCCCGACACATCCACAAATATAAAGTCAATCTCTACACTAAAAGTTGCAGCTAACCTTATTATAAAGTTACAAATAATATTACCTACTTATGCCATACATTCTTTTTTATTTGCTACAATACTAAATCTACAAATTAAAGCACTGTTCTGAGTTCTGACTTTGATCATTACGGTTAATCTCTTAAGTTGTGCATGTCCATTGCCATGGTTAGCGGGAGTACCTTGCATGCTGGAGACCATGTTTACCTTAGCAATGTTCTATGTCTTTGATATGACAGGCTGTGGTGAAGTTGGCTGGTTCATTAACTGACCAGATGAGAAACATGTCAAGTTTGTGGACACCTCCAATTTACAGAAGGCTTGTCAGTGTTGATAAAAGGGACAGAGATATGTCAGAGAGATGTTTGCTGAAGATTATGCCCTTAATATGTCCTCCACCAGTTACTCTCTCCAAGGTGCTATGTTGTAATTTGCTTTAGTTCATCCCTTGGTTGAATCTCTTTTTTCCTTTTCCCCTTTATTATCATTGCATTTTAAACAAATAAGAAAGTTCCACTTTTGATTTCAGTTAAAGGTGGAATACTATTTTCTTGCACAAAATGGTAATATAAAGTACATGGAGCGGCACGCCTTGTTTCTCTGTATCTGGGGCTTTTCATAAATGAAACTTCCTTCTATTTAAACACTATTTTTCCTTTTTAATTGATGTTTTCCTGATTCCTGTAAGTTCTTTGTTTGAAAATGTTTCATGTCTGTGTTTTTATTTGAATTTCTATTTCTTTATTTTATTCTTAAGAGGGTGGCAACAGAGTTTACTCTGAGTTGCAGTTGATTTTCCATGAACTAAAGTATACCGTATTTGGTACTTCTTAAGCAGGCACTTGCTGTAGATATGAAGAAAAAATTACTCTTTGCCATGAAGGACCTATCAGACCAAGGGATGAAGATTCAGAGTCTGCAAGCATGGAGGTGGTTTATTCGTCTGCTTGGACCATATGCAATAAAGAATAAGCATTTGGTTAATGAGATGCTGAAAATTATGGAACAGAAATTCTCCGATTTTGACTCACAAGTCCAGATTGCAGCACTGGTATTTCTGTTTAATCGTATTCATAAAGAGCTACTAAATGTGTATGCTTAAGGTTATCCATATAATATGATAGATGAGAGTGTTACCTTATCTGCCATATATTCTTCCGCATTCTTTTAGATGATCTCTTTTGCTATTTTATTTGAATGTGATATGTTAGGGAAACTCTTGAACTTTTATTAAATTAGCTTAGCATGGAGTTTTTAAGATGATGTAACTCATACTTTATACACCTGTTTGTTTTTTTGTGCGCTGCTTGTGCAAAAAATAGCTCAAATAAGTTACGCCAGTGTCATGGTTATGATGAAAATGATATGCCTTCTGGGGAGGTTTTCCACTAATTTCATTATTCCCAGCTCATCATTTTTAGGACTATCTGGGCGGGGTAGTGTCCCAGGTACATAAGCTTATTAAATATTTTAAGCTCTTTTTACTTATTCTATTTAGGGTGGTGAATAGTACCTACAAAGGTTGTTCTTTCTTTCTTTCATTCTTTTCTTTCTTTCTTTTTTTTTTGAAAAAAA
This sequence comes from Handroanthus guayacan, assembly GCA_014898755.1. NCBI lineage: Eukaryota > Viridiplantae > Streptophyta > Magnoliopsida > Lamiales > Bignoniaceae > Handroanthus > Handroanthus guayacan. The sequence goes on along the minus strand of JACFYI010003587.1, from coordinate 58,536 downwards.
AAACTATGAACTTGCTTCTATTTCATCTTTGGAAGTTATCTTTTCCAACCGAAAAAGGAATTTGGATTAGCTTGGGTAGAATGATTACTGAAAATTATTGCTGTTCCTATTCTTTGCAGGTTGCTTGGGAGGGTCTTATTGATGCTTTAATAGACTCTGAAGCTCAAGCTAGCCTCGTCGATTTTGCTGTAGGGCGTGATGCTCAAGTGTCGAAGATATCTGAAGGTAATAGCACTCAGACTGAAGCTGACAGACACTCAAAAAGAATTAAGCTTATAATGGCACCCCTGATAGGAATTATGTCAAGTAAATGTGATTTCTCTGTCCATTCTTCCTGCTTGACAACATGGTCTTATTTGCTACATAAACTCGGAGCTTCTGTTAATTGTCAGTCAGTGATCAAAACTGTTTGGGAGCCTATTCTCGAATTGGTCTTCCAAGTTGGACCAGATAACAAGAACATCTGGTTATGGAATTTCTGTTTGGAACTTCTTGATACCCTGATATTAGGAAGAAATCAGGGAACAATTGCCAACCTATATAACCAGGAAACAAATCAATCATCACTAAGAAATGCTGTAGGTGGTCATCTAGCATTTGGGAAGCGCCCTTTGAGACATTATCCGATAGACTGTTCTCCTGCGAATCTATGTCAGCTGGACTTCTTCGTAAAAATGATATCTGTCATTGTAAATCGAGAGTTGAATGCCACTGTTGCACCTGAATTCAGGAGATTTGCAAGTGACGCTGCGTTAACATTATTTGGATCTCTTTTGGAAACAGTTCAAAGAGCTTTCCGCTGTGTGTCCATTACATATGATGAGGTTATGCAGTACTTGAATACTATATTCAGATTCCTGGGGAAATTATGTGAAAATGTGACATCAGAAGATGATAGCAACACGTGCCTTAAATTCCTCAAGGTGGTTATTGAGAGATTAGAATCCTCCATTTTGGAATCTCCTCTATACAAAGTGGGCTTAGAGATTAAGTACATTAAAAAATTTGAACATGCTACTGATGTTAGATGTGCGACAGTGCCACGTATCTGCTTTAGGGATTTTGAGGACAAGGTTCTTCCAGTAGTATATTTGAGTACTCTCTATTACTCTGTAGTGGTAAATCCATCCTTGAAGGTGCCTGAATATGAATCCCTCTTGCAGCAGATGCAGGGATATTTGAAGTTTTTGTTATCTTCATACAATCCTCAGGATGTTCTGCACACATTCACTTGTTTACTGTATAAACACACTGCGTTTAATAGCTTAAGGATTTGGGTGGTTCTAGTTAACTGTCTTAAAGAATGCATCGATGGCAAAAAGGATCAACTAATACTGAAAATGGAGACCGACAGCATTGGTTATTCTATTATATTGCATCTCCTATCATATCCATTTGCTTCATGGTCAGTTTCTCAGATCCAACTTGAGCTTCAGATCGTTATTGAAGTATGGCAGTTGCTTTATGTATCTGTTGACCAAGCTTCACGATCTGTTCATTGCCCTGCCAAGAGTTTGTCGGAAGATTTTTGCGCAATACTGAATGGATGGATTGATCAAATTACAGTAGCTGTTGACACGGGAACTGAGCTGTTGAAAGAGAAGGAATCAAGTGGTCGATTTGTTCTACTGTGTGGAAACATTATCATATGTGTCCTGAAGCAGTTGACCTGGAACATAATCTCTAGAGGAAGGCATTATATAGATCGTTATGGCAGAAAATCCAACATCATGAACAGCTATGTGCTGGCAGCTCGGTATGCATGAATGTGTTAAAAATTTTATATTTTGCAGTTGCATTTATTAGTTGCCAGGTGCCATACCCCTCAAGATCATTGAACTGACTATGACCGTTATATTGACTTACCTACACTGGAAAGCACTTGTAAACTTAAGATTTGGGTTGAGCAGCCATTATGTTATGAAACTTTCAGTAGGAGCCGAAAGTATTTTGAGAACAAGCCGCATTAATATAATTGGAAAAGCGGACGCAGATTTTACAGTTTTACTTTTGGATCTTGCTATGCCACCTTTGGTATTGAGTGATAATTTGGAAAGAAGAATTCGGATTCTGAAAGTAGTGAAATAAGTTTTCTTGTTCCATAGTACAGCCTTTTGCATAAAAATTGGTGATTTTTTTCCTGGCCCTGCCTGTAGTTTCTCTCTGTATGTTTTTGGCAAGAGTCAAACTTGATTTCGTTGTGATCGTAAAAATAGTTTTAAGATTGTATAAATGAAACGATCAACAGAAATGTGTGGAGTGATTTCCTCTTATATTAATTGTAATGGCTGAAAGAGAGGATATGTGAGCATTTCTGCCTTTGGTACTTTGTCTTTACATGAAGGCGGAGTGACTGTCCACATTCTTTCCCTATTTTGTTTTCTTTCTCTCGCTTCACGTTCTTGATTATGGATTACTTATGACATTTTTTGAGCAAGCAAGGCATTCCTCTTAATTGGAGTCATAAAATTGTGCACGCTTGCTTCTGCGTCTGGCCATGCGAAAAATGAACATATCTTGAGATGTTCTTTTTTCTGATCTGTAGCAGCCTCCTGGAGGGTGAAGTTTGGGATAAATGATGATAACATCTGACTTCCTTTTATTATCTAAACTCCAAAATGTTTAGGCAGATTTTCTTATCACATGAGAGTCTTGCAGGTTTATGAAGCTGTTCTGGGCCAATAAAGAAAGAACTGAACCATCCCATCTCTCTGTGGCATCAAGGTAGTCTTCAGTACTAAACTTATCACCCATCACTTTTGTGAAGTTAGCATCAAATTTTAACTCTTTAATTTCAGATTTTTGTCAGAATTAGTCAACTTTGTTGGATGCATTCAACAAAAGGAAGATGTTCTTCTGTTGGTTGAGGTAAGCTTTTATTCTTTGTATATTTTGCTGTCTTGCAGTTCAGAGAGTTAATTATGGGAAAGAAATTACACATAAATGGGAACAGTACTTTGTATATGCTATCCATCAATTTTGAGATAACACTTTCCATAGTTTGCCATCAATTGATCTGCTCCAACCATAATGTAAGTTGCTGATGGTTTTGCTCTTACTAGAATCACTAATACTCCCAAGTCAGATTATTGAATCTTTCCCGTTTCCTCCTCAGACTATGTCAGGTCCATTTCTTGACTGGCTACCAGACATGCATCTCCTTGACGAAAGGACAAATTATCAACTTCAACGATTATGGAGTGAAATGCTCAAAGGTTTGCAGCAAAGTCAGCCATCAATAAAGTTTGACTCTTCGTTCCTCAAATTCCAAGAGCCCCTTCTTGAAAGAGGTCTTGATCACCCAAATCCAGCCATCTCTGAGGCTACTATTAATTTTTGGAATTCAACTTACGGAGCACGGAACAAGTTAGACTTTCCTACAAACCTAGTTCCTATTTTGGATAAGCTATCCAGAAACGGAAAAATAAACATCTGCAGCAGAAATCGCTATATGGAAGATACCATCAGCAGTCTGCAGGGATATAAGGTGACTAATACAATAAAGAAATGCTCGAAAAGAGTTGAAATTGTGGGCAATCCTTTAAATGGATTGCAGCACTCAGATAATGTTTGTTTGGGTGCAAAAAGAAAACGACCCGAGCTGACAGAACACCAGAAAGAAGTGAGACGAGCACAGCAAGGGCGAGCATGGGATTGCAATGGACACGGCCCTGGAATTCGGACCTACACTAGTGTTGATTTCTCTCAAGGAAATGAAGAATCACAAGACAGCCAAGATATTAGGGATGCTGATGCCATATTGGAGATGTTGAGAAAAGCTTGTTGAGTATTTTGAATTTGAGGGCTATATTGGCTTCTGATTTCAGTTCAGGATTAGAGTAAAAGCATAAAAGGTTGTTGGTATGGGCCCCAACAAAGATCCTCCGACGCTCAAGTTAGATTGATTCGGCTTCGAGTTGAATATTAGAGAATCTCAAGGAATCAGATCTGAATATTTATGTGCATTCCTTTTAATGCGTGATCATCCCGTATTTGTAAGGTTGCCATGTGTCAGTTCCATACGTTCGTATGAGCTGACGTGCCATGATTGAGGTCTTCAGACGAATCAGACGGCTCTTGCTAGTCTAAGTGATCCATACAACCACCATTTGATTTGCCAATTTTTGTAGGTAAATTATACTGACCATGAAATTGTGATTGTGACATTGAATGGAAGACGTTAGATTTGGAGGATTCATGAGGAATAACAGCCTTTGTTGTAATTATGTAAACAAATGTCTTAACTTCTGTTGTAGAGTGTTTGTCCATTTGTGACGTGCACACGTATTTAATAGGAATAATTACCTAACACTGATTGGGTTTGGTATTAAACACTCTGATATTTGGATAATTATCTTTTTGCCTTGCATGATTATTTTAGTTAATGAAAAACTTAATGGAACTTGTAATTGAACTAGAAAACCCATGTTCAGAAATTGATTTGTAATATTGCACAGTAAACTAATTATAAGGAGTGTAATAATAAATATTCAAATCTTGGGAGTGTTTTAGTAATTATGTCAAATTTCTTCTAGGTTTTTGTTCATTTTTATTATTATTATTTTTTTAATAGAGATAGGCACCTAGTTTTCATTTCCAAACCATTTTTATGTTTACAACGCTTTTGAGTTTTAAATTTATCAGGGAGAAAATTTTAATTTTTTTTCACATTTATTTGATATTGATTTTCAAATAATTTTTCAATAAACTTTTAAGCACATAATTTTTCCGAATTTAATTAAGACATTTAAAAAATTTTCCAATGGCATCTAAGAATCAAAATATAAATCGTCTAGAAAAGATATTGGATTGAAAAATTAATCATATCGAATAAATTGATTAGGCTGAGTTATTAATCATTGATTTTTTTTTTTTTTAGAATTTTTAGTATGGTAATTCAATTAACTGCATTTAAAAAATATAAAAAATAAATTGTAAAGTCACAAATTAATGATGAAATTATAACTATATTTTTTAATTTATCATCTAATGGTTTTTAGTTAAGAATAGAATGTTGTAAATAGTAACAGTATTGGAATAGAAAAAGGAATGTGATTTCTCTATGAAAAAATTCGAGAATTATAGCATGAAATAAATTAGGAAAATTGAGACATTTGCATTTTTAGATTTGAGGCATGTGGGTGCTAGAGACAAAAAAAAAAAAAAAAAAAAAAAAAAAATGGAGTGAAAAAATCAGCATTCAATAAGAAAAAATTGAATATGCCAAGCACTCTTCTAATTTAAAACTACTAACAGGTCCCTAGGTGAGCACAGGGTTTTTAATTTTGTACTCGGACCTGTTTCATAATAATAGATATATGTATATTGTATATGTTTATATGACATGATTTTAGTTTTTTATAAAAAATATGTATATTATATATATATATGAATTTATATATAAAATATACATTATTATAAATCAAAGTGATTGTATCATATCAATTACTGATTACACATTCAATGTTTATAAAAACGACATCAATATTTGTCATTTATAATTTTTCTATAAGAATTAAAACATGCACATATAAATTTCTAAATAACTAATGTTTTATATTATATTATTGTGTTATCATAATTAGGAAGTTACAAGGAGAACTTTTAAAGAAAAAATATTAGTATTTCTTATTTTGAAAATTATATACCAAGTCTAGTTGGTTTATTGGGTCAACTTGGTTTGCTTGAGGTCAGGTTTAGGGTGAGTTTTGAGTTCATAAAAATCTTAGCGGAGCAAGTTTCTTGGTCTTACCAACCTGCCAGACTCGTCCCGTTGCCGTCTCTAGCTGTCATTATCCATAACCCTAGCATTCTATTGTTATCTTGTCCTTTTGAACAATGGTGATTGATATTTTAAATTTGTTGATCGTTTTCCCTATGACGTTTCAACTGGTATCTAGGGATTCTTTCCTCTTTGCCATAACTCTCTCTTTTTCTTCTCCACTACATTCGTTTTAGTAGCTCAACAATAGCGGAATCTTGTGGAGTTCAAAATTTTCATTTTCAAATCTTTTCACGTAGAGGTTGCTGAAGTTCTTATCTATGCTTATACTTTCAAATCCAAAAATCCCACTCATTATGAAGGGGGATGTCTTGGCACATATTTTCCGCCTTAATGCTGTAGGGTCTTGTGGTCTAGAGTTTGATCCACCCTTGGCTAGAATTTTAGAACCACCAAATGTTACATTTGTTGCGTTTGCTTGGTGTTTTTCTATTATTTATGCTTTCGATTATCATGTCTATTTATTTCCAATGCTTATTTTAAGTGTTATTTTAATGTCTTCTATTGTGTTTGTTGTTACAATTTGATGTGAGATGCCATAATTTGAGTTTTTTCAATTTTCTCAATGTCAAGGATGAAGATGAAACTTTTTCAAGAAATGTTCTTTCAAGCTATTTTTCAAATAAAAATAGTCTTGGATCTTTGAAATATTCCTTTTCTTTTGGATAGATAGCCCCAAGGAAGGCATGTGAATCCTTGCGTCAATGACCATGGTGTTACCAACTCTCCCCTTTGTGGGCTTTTTCTTTCTTTCCTTTTTTATTTTTGTGGGTATTTCAACCTCAGTGCTACTCTTTCGAGTTCATTATTCTGGATTTTTTTGGTAAGCCATTAAGCTTATTGTTTAGCTTCTTATATTGTTGTACTTTCTATTGTTTAGCTTCTTATATTGTTGTACTTTCTATTTTGTTATTTATTGTTAAGTAAATTAGTTAAGCATTATAAAAATAGAATAAGACAAAGTGAAGCAAATAATGTCGTACATATCAATTACAAATTAAGCTGGATATCCATTTTTGCATTAAATTCATATATACCATCATACTAAAATTTACTTGTCAAGTTATTTGGAATAGCGCCACATATAATTTGTGTTTGTATTCGAAAATTAATTTTTATCACACAATTCTTTTAATAGGTTTTGTGTTCTACAGCAAACCCTCAAACTCAAATTCTGATATACAATATTTATATTTAAGTGAATAAGAACTTTTTTTTGTACCTTTTTTTTTTATGTGTTCTGTTTAAATTTAGCAAGATTTTTTAGTACCTTCTGATGTTAATTATAACAATTCATATGAGCTCAGTTTGGTCAAGTTTTTTAACTATGTTCTAATTAACAAAGTCATTTAAAAAATAAATAAGAAATTTGATTAATGATAAAAATGCCTGTGTTAATTCTCAAAGTCTTTTATCATCTTAATTTCAATTTTATGTAAAATATTCCAAAAAAGAACATACTCCTTTTGTCTACGGGTATGGCACTATTATTAAAGAGGTGTTCACAATAACTTATAAGAAAAATGCTTTTTAATTTTGAGCTGAATTTAATGGCTATTAGCGTATTCTTTAAAGTTCAACAAAAAAAAAAAATAAAATTAAAGCAATTCTCGAATGGCACTTATCTTTTGTAATTCTTTTTGGTATTTTTAATTTTTATTTACAAACCTCTTTCCCTACTACTCCTTTTGAAATAAAAAAAGGTGTGACAAACTTTATAATAGTTCACATGATTTATTTTAATTAGTTTGAAGTGGGAAGAGTACCCCACACATTGGAATGAGACCAAAACTTCTCTTGCTGAAATTATCCAAGAAAACAACAACGTACAACACTTACGTCTTCCGTTTAAAGTACAACCAGTAGCGAGAAAATTTTCACCATCCAACGGTCCTTAATTCATCTTATCCTGTACCCCAAACCACCAAATTAATTCTCCTACACCGATAAAACCTCTTTTATCCGTGTCTAGATTCTCTCTTTATCCGCTGTTTCTCCCCCCATTTGCAACTTTCCTATTTCTCTCTCTAAACCGAGGGGTCGCAATCGAAGCACACACACACACACACATATATATATATAGAGATATACACTATATATATACATGTATCTGTATGTATTGTTTTCTTTTAGGACATTGTATTCCTAGGGTTTAGGAAATATATTTCGGGAAGCACATCTGGGACTGCAACTGAATGTGATTTTCAGATTTGTATGTGAATTTGAAGTTAAGTGACTGTGGCTGAGGGTTTGTGCGAAGCTAGATTTTGTTTTGGGTAGCTGCTAATCGATCTGTGCGCCTATGGATTCAGCATCGTCGTCATTGCCATTTGCTACGAGAGATGTGTTGGGGGCAACGGGGGAGGATGACGGTGCTCTGTCGGTTGCGGCGGGCTTGGCTAAGGAAGCTGCTTTGCTCTTTCAGGCTGGGAAGTTTGTGGACTGTTTAAGAATTTTGAATCAGTTATTGCAAAAGAAAGAGGGCGATCCAAAGGTAATTTTGTTGACTACTTTTTTGTTGTTTGAACTTCGATAGTTTGGATTTTGTTGCATCAGAGAAAGGGGCGCAACAGATGGATGGTGATCGTCAGGGAAAAAAAGGAAAAAAAATGATGGTGGTCTTCGTTTTCACTGCCTGGGTTTTTGAGTTAAAGTTCTATATTTTTCTAACTCGTATTCCTGAGAACTCAAGTTGATTTTGTTTGGATAATGCACTTTCTGGGAAAGCTTGAAGTGGATTTAACGGATGAATTGAATATGGCTTCTTTGTTTTCATGTTTAGTTTTCAAGTCACGGCTGGCTCAGTGTATCTTGTATACTTGATTTTCTGAATTTTCAACTCTCTCTTTTTTGGGGTGGGCTTTTTGTCTGGTGCTTAATCTATTGTAAATGGTTAAGCTTTGATTGTTTTTTAGAAATGTGAAATTTCTTTAAAAACAAATTGTGGATATCCATTGGCATCTGAATGTTTCATGACACAATTCTGCAGTAAATTTTCTTCTACTTTCTCTGGTTAGTTGTGTGATGCGTGAAACTCTTTCATGGAGTTGGTTTAGAATCTGCAAGGTTTTACTTTTATGAAGAGAAAGTAGGTGTCTGATCAGGTTCTTCATTTCGATTACGTTTAATTGTACATTTGTGTTAGGACATGGTGGAACTTATAAGTTCTTATAATACATTTTGATTTATCTTTGGCATGGAGTTGAGTTCTTCCTGGGTTTAAGAGATATGACTTTTCCTGTCCATTGAGCTAGCTAAACTGAATGACTAGGCACTTGATGCTTCAGTTCATTTTAGAATATTCATTTCCTCACTCCTTCATTCATATCTTCATTTCATTCAAGTAAATTTGTCTTTTTATAAGAAAATGCATACCTATTGATCAGCAAATGTTAGATGATATACCAATGTTTTCTTAATATTAAGATGTAAAAGATGAACCAAGTGGAAGAGTGTTCTTTGATCTCAAAACACCTCACTGCTGTCTGCTCCCCTAGGAAAACAAGAGAAAAAACGATTGTATCCTCTATGATAGTTTTTATGCTTTTCAGTTTCAAATACCAACAATGAGAACAGAAAACGATAAGAATTCAACTAACTATTTCCTCGGTCACGTTTTATATGAGTATTACTTCACTGTAGAAAGGGTCGATATCCTTTCCTGTAGTAATGATAGGAAAACGACTGTATCGACCAACAGGGTAACCTTTTGGCTTTGCTTAATTGTATCCTGGTATTCTCTCAATGCAAGAGGGAATGACCATTTGAACACTTAACCATGATATCTTGCCTTCTCTCTGTTCCTTTACAACCCAATATCTTCCCAATGGGACCACATTGAGCCAGAAATAGAACTTCCATAAGGGCATTTCGTCAATTTCCTGGACGATCATTGGCAAGAGAACCATTATACTGATATAAGTTGAAGACATAAGATGTTGCTTGTAATTCTTCCAAAATAAAGATGCTTGTTTATGTTGGTAGTTTGACAGGTT
>JACFYI010003585.1:63829-86142 GCA_014898755.1 Handroanthus guayacan | reverse complement strand
ACCTGGAAACGCGGAAATTCACTGAATCAGAAAAAGGGATGAGAAAGACTAGAAATATGGCAATTTTAAAGGTATTTCCGGATGTATAGCAAAAGTTGTTCATGGTTAGGGAATTTGATTGAAGGATTTCTTGGTAATCTTTGCTTATTTGCAGTTGGCTTAAATGCTTTATAGTTGGCTTAATCACAAGTTAATTTCGACTAAACAAGTTTATTAAATGGCCTGAGAAGCTTCACCGAAATGGATTAACTTAAAGAAATTGATACGGGCGATAAAAATTCTTTGCCGGCCCAATGTTCGTACACAAAATAAAGATATTGATAGAGACTGGGATGATGGTGTATATATGAGAATTCTTGTTTTATATTTGATCCCAAATAAATATTTCGTGGAAGTAAAATATCAACTCAATTTCATAATACTCTATCCCAACTTATTTTCACTTTCTTATATGGGATAATTACCTCAACACCCCGTCAGATTTGGTATAATTACCAAACCATTCCTTAATATTTGGATAATTATCATTACTCTCCTTGAAGTTTGGATACTTATCATTATATTCCCTGAAAACTCTTATAAGTAAACTCACCTTATAGAAAGGTGTAATTGTAATATATACATATATTTAGGAAATATAATTGTAACATATGCATGTATTCAGAGGGTTTGATTGTAATTATGCATTAGTAAAACTATGCAACAAGGGGTGGAGTAGTATTTATTCAAACCTCGAGGCATGTTTGGATAATTATAGTAAACCTCAGTGGTGTTGAGGACGTAATTATCCCTTCTTAATACTATATATTTTTCAAGACTCATAATTGAAGTCACTCCAAAATAGGGGCATCAGAGCATAATTCCTGCATTTTGGAAAATGAATAGCCTTTTGATAGTCTTTTAAGATTAAAAATTGAAGTCGTAGACAATCAGCTATTAATCATGTGAGTCATCCTTCCCGGAATCACAAAGGCAATGATGTTGAAACTTCCCGTATTTGGCATATTCGTTGATAATAACTAGTATTTGTAGCATATTCGATCTACACTTGAATTTATAAATTGTCATATATATAAAATTAAATTAGATATATTATTTTTATACAATAAAATTATTTTTAATTATGGGCATCTAATCATTATATGAAATAATATATTTAAGTGTAGAGTTGGAAGAAAGAAAGTAATACAACCAAAAAGTACGGAGATATGAAAGAATACTGCATATTGACTATTGAGAGGGTGAGTTATAATAAATACCAAAACCCAGTGGCGGACTCAGAATTTTTGGTGGAGCTGCTCTTTTTTTTTACCGGACAGATGGCAGAGTTGCTTTTTAAAGCTAAAATTAGAGATACAATTTTTTTTTGAAAAACAAAAAACAGAAAAAATATTGGTGCAGAGCTTATGGGACCTAATTCATACATTGATATAGAAATTGAAGTTAATTGACTTTATGTTCTTTTGTATTTCTAGTATAAGAAACAAAATCACCGAACAAATGCAGCATGCATCACTTAGAAGGAAAAAAAAAAAAAAAAGAATATATGTATAGCATTTGCAACAAAATTAAAAAAAAAAAAAAAGAATATATGTATAGCATTTGCAAAAAAATTATGTGATGATGTAAAAATTTTGTATTAAGTGATAATTTGTATTAAGTGATAGTGATTTTCATTTTGTCACAATATAATTTATATATAATCAAAAAACTAGTATTTTAAGTTGTCATTTTGGAAAATTAGTTATAGTGACAAAGCTAGTGATAACAAAAATTGTAACTATAATTTGGGTACAAGATCTTCACTTGCTCTAGGTTATAACTACATGTGTGATACTAATTATTCATAATGACAATTTAAACATAATTTTTGCCACTATTAAATTTTTATAATCATATTTGTGAGAAAACCCGAACTTTTGTCACTTTTTATAAGGAGTTAGTGATAATTTTCATATTGTCACTTAATTTTTTATTCATATATTATTTCTAGTGTATTGGTAAAATAAACGTAACTAGTCATTCATAGGGCATAATGTAATTATAGAGAAATTCCCAATCAATGTCTATACGATTCAATATATTTAGCATGATTAACTCCTAATATTGAGAATAATAATATACGACAATGGATACACATGATGAATGATGGTCTTATAAAAATTTTATGGTGATTTAACATTCTATAATATGTACTTGGTCATTAATTCTTACAAATGTCATATTTCTAAATCTACATGTTGAGGATGGGATGCCGGTGTAAGCTAGTGGAATTCCATCTTGTATCATAATTAGCTGTCATAACCTTATCGACCATGAACATTCATTCCCAAAAACGGATATATATCCACCACTCATCATAGTATTCGATCTCGTAGAAACCCCAACAAGCCATGGTCCAAATTCAAAATTACCTTTCGGATCAATAAATACATCATTGTAATGAAGCGAGAACCGCCGCTCCAAATGCCCCAGGAGACCACAAAAGCAGCAGAAGGTGGGTATCCGTTCATATGAAAAAAAGTAACACAACGAATATTATGGGACTCTAATCTAATGTTGATACCACGTTTAATCTTCTTCTTGACATCCATACGCACTTTAATATGCAAGGCTGATCAGAACCCAGAAATTCAAGCTTTGATATTAAATCCCCAAACACACCAATTCACAACCAATCAAGATTACCCCGTCGGGGTTCACACCCGTCCAGAATGGAACTAAGGATTACTGCATGTCATCCAGCTCCTTTTTCGGTTGAAGTAAACAGTATTGATGTATCGATATTGTATCCATCGATTGATTAATTGTTTCTCTCGAAACAATTATATTAAATTTACAATTGAGTGTTGAAATAGATTTAAAATTTATTAATACCAAATTTCGAAATAAATAAATTTTACTTTTTTTTATTTTAGTTTTCTTTCTGCAATGTAAAATTAGAGTGAATGTTATAATTTTAACTTTTTCATGGTGGAATAAATGAAATTCAGCTCCCTATTTGGAATAATGATGCTTATATCAATCAATGTAGCTTTTTCTTGCGTAAGTTGCCAACGTACACATACTTCATTTAGAGCGTTGACTATATTGAATTCATCTTTTCAATATTTAATGCATTAAAAAATATAAATTATTAATTGACGAACAGACATTTGAAGCAGCAAGTTCCAGGAAAATCTCAGCCTAGCTAGGAAAGACTAAATATGCAATATGATCAAGACTTTTATATTATTAATTGTGTGATCAAGATTTTTACATTATTAATTGACGGAGATGATTATTGTGGCTTTAATGTTATGGGAAAATTGGATTTTTAGTCCCATCCCATTCCAAAGTTCATCACATGACTTTCAAAATATCCAGAATTAGTCCCACGATTAACATCTCGTTTGCAATTTTAATCCTGCCATCAATAAATTGACGGAAAATTCCTAGCTCATGTGGCTTCTTCGCTAAAGTCAATCTTTTTTTTTCTTTCTTTCTTTCTTTCTTTTTGTGTGGAAAATTGCATGTAATTGCATTTTGAAGGGAAATCTACACTTTTCTCTCTTTCTTCCATAACATATGTAGCACCCCGATTCGGAAGCAACCACCTTGAAACCGAGGCAATACTTACAGGCGTTACTTTCTAAAATCCATGATATTCAAAGCCGATTACTACAGTTCAGTGAGTCCAACTATACAACGGAAATATTTATCATACAACGAGATCAACTTAATGGGGACTAATATCTAATACAAATTGGCTACAATTACACAATCAAGATGATATCTAAACTACACATGATAAATGTCTATATAATAATTAACCACCGAATAATAAAAACTTACATAAGCTTACATTATATACACATCATTTTAAAAACATAATATATCTTACGGATTGGATCTTGATACCTAACCTATAATATCAGAGGGAAAGAAATAAATAAGTTCGAATGACTTAATTACATATGATTTAGAAGTAGGATGATACCAATGAACGTAGAGATACAAGTTATAAAGTAAAGAAGAATATACATGATTCACAATTAAAAATGACCTTGTCCAAAACAAAGAATGAAAATAATTCTCAAGCGATAAGATGGTTTAACAATATTATATGATAGGTTGAATATCAAAATTTGGTGGGATATCCAACCTTATAATGGCTCCCAACGGTCATTCATTATCAATTCCTTATCCCTTCAGTCTGTCCCGAGTGGCCATTCGGGCAGAAATGGTCGATAGGGCACAGCTAACCGCATGCCCGATTCGACTCAAGATCGCCTACCTCTAGACGATCATGAGACTGAATCACCTGTGGGGTACCAAATCGGTAGACTAGTTATCCCCAGCCCAATGCCGACCAGTCATCTTGCCGAAGTGGTCCTAGGTCCCATCTCCCCCAAGAGAGTCCTCAAGGGTGCATCGGTAGGTTCATTACGGTAACACTTTTGGTATATTCATTTGCAAGGAAGAAGTTTCCTGTTACAATTCTGTATAATAATTCGATCATTCAATAATGGTAACATTTGCAGCAAAATTGAGAAGCTTTTCTTGATCAAGCAATCGGTCTCAACATTAAGAAAATATGTGATCAATCGGGGCATATTTTAAAATCAAAGGTCAATCATTTATCAATAATGGATATAACCACATATTTAGGAATTCATTTCGGGCTATCAGTACTAGTGTTTTTGGAGGATGATATTAAGCACAGGAAAGAAAAATACGGTAAGTAAATCATAGTCTCTTACCTAAAATATTTATGTCTGTAGTAATTACGATGGCTCCAATTGATCCAATCCTTCACCACCTAAATTAAGTGAAAGTTCGATATTTGCAATCCAGTCCTATCAAAGGAACATGCACATCCTTGTGTACTTGGAAAACCCATTAACTTTTGACCAACGTCCGATAATAAATTGCAAGCCTAGTTCTTGATCATTTTATTTTTCGAATTAGATTAGATTTTCTCCCAACAATCCAGTATAATATGTTTAGTTCCTTTATATTCATAATTTAAATAGCCAAGTTTAATTTAACGTTTAAGCACTATTATTTCAAAAAACATTTCATAATTTACTCACACTATTTATCAATTCGAAATCCCAAAAATCCCAATAATTATCAAGGCGTTTCAGGCCATTGATCAACTCAAAATTCATCAATATTTAATCGACATTACTTTAAAATCATGGCCTAATATCAGTTTTCACCTGGGAACATAAATCATCAATTTCAAGATTTTATGCGCGTAAGATTAGTTTTCAGGCAGTCTGATTTAAAAAGGTTTTTCTATCACACCCTAATGGCTTTAATGGTGATTTTTACCTCTACGATCAACTTTACTCGACAAGCTTTCCAGCGGTACCTTCCAATTAATTGACATTCCAACATTGCGATCTTCAGTTATATTCGTCCAGAATACACCCCTGCTGCTGTCTTCGAAGGTCATTGACAGCCTGGGTCCTGACGGCTTTTCGGCATGTTTTCTTTTGAGATTTTGAGGGATTCTTGGTCCTAATATCATCTATACTCAATGAGGTTTCCAACGGCATCCTCTGATCGAAGATCCATCAGCACAATTATTGGACATACTCATTCAAACTACCCCTTTTGCTGCTGCCCTGTTTTTCAGATATTGCGGCATCCACTTTTTTGCTCAGCTTTTCAAAGTGTTTTCCTTTGTGATTTTGAATGGTTCATTATCTACTCTCAAATAGGTTTCTAACGGTGTGTTTTTAGGGGCAATCTGATGAGCGGAAGTTGGGTTTTGGACTTGTTAAAATCAGGCTTAGTACTGTTGCCATGCCGTCGAAAATCCGATGCCGCCGTCATATTTGAAAGTTGCTTCTGTTGTTGGTTTTCTTCCTTTTTTCTGCTACCACCGCCATGATCATGGGATAAACAGGGCTGAATTCTTGAGGTGTATGAAGAATAAGGTGATGGAAAATGGAGGTTAAATGTTGAAGGCCGAGTGCGACAGGGAAGGAAGAGTGGATCGGATTTTATAGAAAAATATGGGTGTGAGGTGTCATTCAATTGGGACAAGATCACCTATTCTAAATAGTATTTCATTTCCTAATCAATACCCTTAAATATATGCCACGTGCACTGCATTTATTATTAAATATTTTTATAAGGAAATATTTAATACACGTGACATGTATTTAAGGGCAAGAAAAAGGAGATGAAACACCATTTGGAATAAGAGATCCCGTCCCATTCATTTGGAAAGAGAAGTGATGACGTGTTAGGAATTAGGTTTCAGTGTGTTAATATTTTGGCAGATAACTAGATGAGATGCTACCCAATTAAGCCTCCTTGGTTGGAAACTTGACAAGCAATTAAGTTAAAATTTCAATGTGCTTGGGTGTGCTGATACGTGTGTAAGTGAAGAAGGGAAAATGTGATGCATGACTTCTAAGAAGCGATTAGGTGTCGGGTTTGAGGGTGGTGAATGGTGAAGGTGCAAATTAAATAGGTGTTAATATGGATTGATTGATAGATATGTGGCTTTAATGTGTGGCATTGGTGATGCATCTAATATTTATTTGTATACATACACGCAATGTGTTGGATGTGTGTATATGAGTGAAATGAAATTATATTATCATAATTAAGTTCTCAAATAATTAAAATTTTATGGTAGGATTTCAAATGTTAAAATAATATGCTAAATTTTAATTTAAACATTTTAAACTAACCGGCTAACCCATAAAATTGAATTGAAACACGCAATTAGCTCAATTAAGAGTAAAATGACATGGATTAGTAATTAGGCTCAAAATTAATTTAAATTAAGTTTGGGTACTACAAAATTCAAGATGGTAAAATTTGATTCTCCAGGCTTTTGAATTTTAAGATTTATTTCAAAAATTTCATGCTAAGCTCAAGTTAATTCAAATGTTTAACTTAATTCACAAAGTTAAATACGGTACGTGAAATTAAGTCTAATAAAACGAATTAGGCCATCGATTGGATTTAAAATTAAGTTGAATAAAAATTCGGAGTGTTACAGTCTCATATATATTCTATCAATAACGTGATGCTCAAAGTTGTGATACTTAAAATTACATTATCTAATATAAGCACTAATTGAGCGTTCTATATATTTTAATAATTTTCTAAAACTTTTTGAAAAATTCTCAATATTTACAAAGTAAAAAATGCGTGGAGTGAAACAATTGTGATTCTATTGATATATTACAATAGAACTAGACGATTACCATTGTCATTCCACGATCATGCCTGCTAGTTATGTGCTGAATTGAATTATAATGACTAAACTACTCATAATTAGTTAACTAATAATATAGGTTTTCGAACCATTAATTGCTCAAACGGATTATATAGTTTGTCACTTGAATATATAAATATATACATATTTGTTAGTTTCTTTTCAAATGATGTTCTTCATAATTCGGTATTTATTTTGATTCATACATATTATTTGGTTAAGGATTTTTTTTTTCAATATCCTTATTTGAATATATTAAAAAACCGATCCTAAATTAAAGAAATGCAAAAAGATATATGTATGAGCCAACAAATTGTTAGAATATAAACCGAATTTACATAGTTGAAAAATAAGGTATAAGGATTGCCGACTAGTGCCGACTCATGCCAACCATTTGCCAACTTACAACTTGGTCAACTTGTGACAACTAATGACAACCAACAACAACTAAGCGACAACTAAGCGCCAACTTGCAATTTTTGTTTTTTAGTGATATAGAAAGGGCTGTTAGCCATTATAAATAGGAGGTATGAGTTCTTTATTATGATGTATGTGATAGAGGTGATAGAAAATTCTTTTGTGAGAGTAGAAACTCTAACGAGTTGTTTTAGTAAATGAATGAGTGTAGAGTAGTAACTTTTAGTAAGAAATAAAGAGCAGCAGCCACTTTTGTTCCCTTTGCGTGATTATACTTTTATCTTGTTCAATAGTTGAGAGTTTATTTAGAAAATATTGCAAGAGGGCCCATTAATTGCTTTCAACAGTGGTATCAGAGCCACGTTCTATCCAGATATTCTCAAAATTCTACCGACACTTTGTCGAAACTCTGCCGAAGCATAGTTCAAGAAAGTTGAAGAAATGGCATCATCAACTAGCAGCGGACAACCACAATTGCCAAGGTTAACCAGGAATAACTATAAGCATTGAAAAATCCAAATGAAAGTGATTTTAAGTTCCATAACGTTTGGGAATTGTGGAACAAGGGTATGATGAGCCCACTCCAGAAGGAGAGAAGCATTATCTTGAAGCACAGAAGAAACAATTGGACCAATCAAGGAAGAAAGATCTGAAACCACTCAGTTTTCAACCGAAACTTCTCATGAAACATGGAGTATCCTAGAAAAGGTGTACTATGGTGTGACTCAAATCAAGAGCGTCAAGTCACAATACTTGCGGATAGAGTTTGAAACCTTCAGAGATAGTGTCGGAGTTCTTTGATTGAGTAGCTACAATAAGGAACAACATGAAAGCACTTGATAAAAACATTGAAGATAAGACAATAATCCAGAATATATTGAGGTCCATGTCTCCAATGTTCGAGCATGTAGTTTGTATATTAGAAGAACGTACCAATACAAAAGAGATGTCAATAGAAGAGATGCATAATTCCCTACTCGTCCATGAGAAGAGGATGAATAGGTATGAGCAAGGAGAACAAGTTTTGCAAGCTAAATCGTCTCTCCAGAACCGGCCAACTGAGGTAGAGTGTAACGGCCCGAAATCCCAGAGCATCCCGCCCCGAAATCCGGAGTGCTACTCATAGATGAACTTAACTAAAACTATAAACAGAAAATCCATCATACTAAATTCATAACTTATGATCCAAAATACGAACTGAAAATTTTCAAATTTCATTACTAAATCCAAATTACAAGCCAATGTACCCTAGTTCAAACGGAGACTAATTAAACCAAAATATTACATCCAAGAATCCTAACTATTACAAGCCGACGATTTATACATTCTAACAAAACATAAATCTAAGCATTCATCAAGTCAAGATACATGCTTACATACATAATTCCAAAAAGAGAAGCTATATACTAACACGAAGCTTCAGATGCTTCTTCACCTACACATGGTAATATATTTGAATAAGTCCACTGACTTAGTAAGAAGCATAGCTATGGAATAGCAAAGAAAAGAGGCAATAAGCTCAACAATGAAATCGAACAAGCCCACGATTGCAATTATCTCACAAGCAATGTAAACGAATAGCTCGACAAAAACATGAACAAGAGGAAGAGTACAAAGTTCGAACGAGAGCCGTAGCAAGAACGAACCATGAATGTGATATCAAAAATAGATTTATTCAAAACGAACAATACAAACGGATAGCGAATCATTCAGAACGAACAATACGAACGAATAACTTATAAACTTGTTCACATTCATGTCAAAACATATAAGGCCGACGCAATTATTTGGTGGATCTGTCACCCTTATAACTTCAATGTATAACATACATATCTCCTTATCCCTCCCTTACAACTCCGAGCAATCACTCAAGGAGAGTCATACATACATACTTGAGACACAGCCGCCGCAGTACAGTCGACCACGAGTCTCAGGAGCAGCTCTTTGAAATCCTACCTCTAGGACCCCTCTGAACTACCCAACATACAGGAATCCCCAGGGGTTTCGACCGTCGACCCGATATCACCTAATCAAATCCCTCTAAGAATTCCTAGGGCCCAACTTATCAAACATACTTATAGGTTCAGAACGAACATGGCATTTTCAAACATATAGCCCTATTTGGGCACGAATTTCAAAACGAACAGAACATATTCAAACATTTAGCCATGTCGGGCAAAAATTCATATGGCGAAGAGTTTAACAAGTGATTTCGAAATGAATTTCGAACTTGTTCAAAGTGAACGAAACATATTCAAGCATATAATCCTATCGAGGCAGGAATTCAAATGATCGATAGGTGCAAACAATGAATCGAGTTGAAATATTCGAAGTTCAAACAAGATTCGGACATTAGCAATCAATTCAAATCAAATTCGGGACACATAGATTATATATTCGAAATTAGGAGAACTTAACGGAGTGAAAAATGGAGTGAAAAATGGCAAAACGGATCAAAATTTAGTTCGAAGATATTCGGAATTGGAAGCCACCACGGACCAAAGTGGGCGCGGTTGCGCATAAAAGCATTTAAGGCCACTGTCTCGGGCGCGTCTGCGGGCAAAAACGGGCGCGGTCGCCCTCGATGAGCAGTAACCGAGGAAAAATATTATTATTGTTATTATTATTATTATTATTATTATTATTATTATTATTATTATTATTATTATTTTTAGTAAAATCCTTAATATATCAGACCTCAAAAAATGAAGAAATTAGCATTAGTTTGTTCTAGTCATTAATGAGATTTTTAATTTTCAAGTTTTGAAGAAATTTTGGCAAAAATATCAACTTTGGTGTGTTTTTTTAAACTATCAAGTGTTTGAATCTTGTTTTGTCCATAATTTTTACTCCGTCAAGTCTCTAACATGATCAAGAGAACAATAACATAGGATCGAGCCAAGAGTTTAATAGAAATAAGTGTCCCAAAACAGGGAATTTCAATGATATTTTAACAACACGATTCAATCGATCCAAGAAGTGAAATAAACTAACATAAGTTCCAATCCATAGCAAATATTCAAGAGAGAGAATAGCTATGATCCTTACCTTATAGCCAACAACCTCAAAGTGTTAAAAATTAAGCCTTGATCCTTCAAAAAGTTCCTGTATCAATTAAATCATAAATCAACACCATAATTATTCAATTCTAGTCACAAATCCTTAGTCAAAATAGAGACTTGCCAAGTGTATCAATCCCTACTTCTTCTCCCCTCTTAAAATTCAAGCTTCAAATTTTGTAAAGAAATAACAAAGAGAGTGAAAATTTTGATGAAATTAGGACAAGTTGGAATTTCTCTCTTCCTTTCCTCTTTTTTTCCTTCTCTTTTCTTTCTTCTATTTTCTCTCTTCTCTCTCTTTTTCTCTCCCTCTCTATCCGGACAAGTGAGGAGAAATTGGGCAAGATTTGGTCTTGTTTTATAAAAGAAAAATTGAGGGGATCTATTGGTCATTTCCAATTTTTGATGAAAGGTGTCAAATTATTATGGTTTCTAGCTTTTTAGCTCCATTATGAAATGGACTTGGTCAAAATTAATCCTCACATATAAAATGTAAATATCTTTGCCATAAGGTGGTGTATATCGCGGCTATGTGTATATATATATATATATATGTATATATTTTGATTTTATTTCAAGTATAATTTAGTGTATAATATATGGTATGATAAATTGAGTTTTGGACTAAACTCTTGGATACAATTTGGACTAAAATAATTTCTTGAACCAAAATAATGTATACAATAATTTTTTTGGTGTAAAATAAATCTCTTGAAAATAATAAAATATTTTTAATTGGGAGAAAAATCTCAAATCGGTGAGAATTCGGTTACCGATTAGGATTTTTCTCAAAAACGTTTTAAAACATCTATCAATTGGAAATTGAGAGTTCAAAAATCATATTAAGGAAATATTTTTCTAAGAATTTAATTAGATAAATTTTTTCACTTTAAAATTAAATTAGGAAAAATTTCGGGTTGTCACATAGAGGTTCTGAATGCGGTAAAAACCAGAGAGGTCGAGAAAGAGAAACTTTCAACACCAATGAAAGTGGAGACAATTTCAATAGACAATCAAGCATGCAAAATCAAGGACATGGGAGCAATCAAGGTCGAGGATAGGCACAAGGTCGTGGCTGTGGTCAAGACCAACAAGGTGCTAGAAACACAAACAAATCTCATATTCAATGCTTTAATTGCAAAACATATGGTTATTTCATCTATGAGTGCTGCTCCAACCCTCCAAAGGAAGAGCATGTGAATTATACTGAAGAAAAGGATGATCGATTTAATGAAATAGTGCTATTTATTTGTGATATTGGAGAAAATCGTAGCTATGTATGGTACCTGGATACCGGAACAAGCAATCACATGACTGGAAACAAGGAATTTTTTTTAGATTTTGATGATTTTTACCAGTCAACAGTAAAGTACGGAGATCACTCCGTGATTGAGATTACAGGAAGAGAAAGAGTACCAATATAGGAAAAAAATAAAAAGATAGATTACATCTCTGATGTATTCTATGCTCATAAGATAAAGAGCAACGTTATCAGCTTGGGTTAGCTATTGGAGAAAAGTTATGACATCAGGCTGAAAGATGGACATTGCATAGTGAAGAATGCTCGAAATCGTGTCATAGCTCGAGTCTAGATGATAAAGAATAGGATGTTTCCTTTAAATGTTCAAGAAATTAGTTTGCCATGTCTCAGTGCAATTGCTAAGGATGATATTTGGCTTTGGCATCTAAGATTTGGTCATTTGAAATTTAACAGGCTGAGATTGTTGCAACAAAAAAACATGGTGAAAGGACTACCATGTATAAAGCAACCAAAGAAAATACGTAGAAAGTATGTTTTGGGAAAGCAACATAGGGATCCGTTTCCAGTTAGAAAAGGAAAGAGAGCACAGTTCCCACTGGAGATCGTGCATTCTGACATATTCTGATCGATCACTCCTATTTTATTTGGAAGGAAACGATACTTCAAAACTTTCATTGATGATTACAGTTGCAAGACATGGGTATATTTTCTTGAAGAGAAATTTGAAGCACTTGCAGCCTTTCAAAAGTTTAAGGCTTTAGTTGAAAAGAAAAGTGGCTATTATATCAAAATCCTTCGAACTGATCGTGGTGGTGAATATTCTTTCCGAAAGTTTTTGCAATGTACTCTACAAGAAGCATTAGGCATAAAAAAACAATTGCTTATACTTCACGGCAGAATGGAGTTGCTGAAAGATAGAATAGGACCATCTTGGATATAGTTAGAAGTATGATGAAGACGAAGTCGTTGCCAAACGAACTATAGGCTGAAGCAATTAATTGGAGCATGTATATTTTGAATATATGTCCTACAAAGACTATAAAAAATATGACACCAGAAGAAGCATAGAGCGAGCAGAAGCCAGATGTTTGAGATTTAAAAGTTTTTGGGTGCATTGCTTATGCACATGTACCAGATGAGAAGTACAAAAAACTTGATGAGAAAAGTGAAGTTTGTGTCTTCATTGGAAAAAGTAGTGTTTCTAAAGCTTATAAATTGTTCAATCCGAAGAGGGCAAAGTAGTGATTAGTAGATATGTCGTCTTTGCCAAAAACAAAGAATATGACTAGACGAATAATAAAGGAAAAAGTATGGCTTTAGATTTGTCAGATTCAGCAGAAACTTCAATGCTAATACAATCTGAGCAGTCGACAAGCACAAAAATAGCTAGTAGTAGTGAAGCAGTCATGCCAAGTTCGAGTGAAGCAGAAGGAAGATCGAAAAGGATTTCGAGACAACCAGCTTGGATGGAAGATTATGTAATTGGTTCAGACAATGATGATGATAATGAAGAGCCACTAGCTCACTTTGCTTTGTTAATTGAAAGTGACTCAACAGAATTTCAAGAAGCTGCAAATAATGAGAAATGGGAGAAAGCGACGCAGGAGGAAATCAAGTCTACTGAGAAAAATAATACATGGGAACTAGTTGATCGTCTAAAAGGAAATAAGCCTATTGGAGTCAAATGAATATATAAGACAAAGCGAAATGCAGAAGGTAAGATTAAAAAGTACAAAGTGAGACTTGTTGCAAAAGGTTACAAGCAAAAAGCAGCAATTGACTATGACAAAGTCTTTGCACCAAAAGCAACACAAGAAATTATAAGATTAGTACTCTCACTAGCTGCTCAAAATTTATGGCTAGTTTTTCAATTAGATGTGAAGTCTGCATTTCTCCATGGAGAATTCCAAGAAAAAGTGTACGTGGATCAATCCCCCCGGTTTTGTGAAGAGAGGTTGTGAAGATAAAGTGTACAAGCTGAAGAAAGCACTATATGGTCTCAAGCAAGCACCACTTATTTGGTATGTTGGATAGATTCCTACTTCGCACAGCTGGGATTTTCAAAGTGTTCACATGTGTAACAACCAAAAAATTCCTCTAATTAAATATTAAAATGAGAGCATTCCCTTAATTAAATTCTTAAACACTCGATTTCAATTGGTAAACATTTTTAAAATATGTTTAAGAAAAATCTCAATCGGTAAATGATTTTTCGCCGATTTGAGATTTTTCTGCCAATCGAAAATATTTTATTACTTCCAAAAAATTTCTTTTACACCTGAACATTTTCAAATAGACTATTTGACCCAAAAGAAAAATTCTATCCCAAAAATTGAGCCCAAACCATATCAAAACTCAACCCATTTTCTCGCAAATTATGCATACATAATATATGTTACACAAAAAAAAAAAAAGAAAAGAAAAAAGAGAAGACACACACACCCACCCAATTCTTGGCCAAACACCTCTTTAATATTAGATTTTTAAGTTTTATAATATACTTTAATTACAACAAAGTTTAATTGGATGAGAACAAATGGCTAGCAACTTTGGAGTGTTGATACCTTGCAACAACAAACATGGAAATGGCAAATGTATCCTATTTCATTTCTATAAAATTTGGTTTGAATTGCAAGACAAACACACATGCTCTCCATCATTTTTGCAAGACCAACACCCTTTAAATTTGTCTTCCATTTTCAAGAACCACTTTATCCTTTTTAGAGTAATCAAAGGGGGAAGAAAGTAGGATTGGATCACTTGGTATGTTCTCAAATTTTAATTAGGGTTTTGTGATTAAGGTTTGAAGAAACATGATACCAACCCTTATAACTTTGGTAAATTATAGGTTTTGCTTGGAAATTTGGAAATTTGCTACCAAACCTTGGAATTAGCCTAGAGAGGTAAGAATTATGGTTGATTCTTGACTTTCATGAATTTTAATTTATGCTTTGAAACCTATTATATTGATTAATTTGGAATCTTGATGATTAACCTTGAATAATATTTATAGAAGTATTGAAACTAAAAATTTAAGGTTGAATTCCAACACACATACAAAGACCTTGTTCTCTGGTATACCCCCTGTCCTTGCAAAACCTTCAATTTTCAAAACTTCAAAACCCACATTAATTTTATCAAATTGGCCTATATGATATACCGTTAAAAATGTTATTGAGTATAAATAATTTTAGAATCACAAATCACTCAAAAATATGGAAAAAAAATGACCAAAAATGTTGATGCAAGACAACATGTCAGGTCTACCGAGAATAGGGGCAGTAACAATAGAGGAATTTTGGGTGGTTATAGATGAAGATCCGACCGTTGTGTCATTGATTAAAAGCCACAGTTAGAAAGATCGTCGTCTTATATTATAATAGTAGAAGTAAATCGTACCGTTAAACTATTAGAATCTTTGAAATAAAATAATTAGAATAAAGATTATCGTTCTTGGAAATGAGATTAACGAAGAGGTTTTGATATTGAATGATGGTGATTTGCTTGGAGAATATTGTGAATTGCAACCAAAGAATTGAGATAAGAATTATAGATATCTCTTCCTTGTTTCTATGCTAGGGAATGATCGTTAAGCTTTGAAATCATCTATTGATTGAAAAATAAATACTTTTGTTTGATTATCCTAGTTTGAGAAATTTTGGATAATTTTACCTGTGTGATCCTTACTATTGCTATGAAATATTGATTCCTTGATCATGTTGGAGAATTATTGGAGTTGCAATTGCGGACAAATAAGGCCCTAAACACTTTGAAAACCTATGAATACAAAAATTGGAATTTTATCAAAATTTTCCTAAAATTTGATTATTAAAAATCTTGATGATGTGAAGAACAAACTAAGTCTAATTTTTTTTTTTATATTTGGTCCTCTGCTATCATAAGGAGTTTAAAAAAGAAAAAACAAAAAAAGACTTTTACTCTTTAGGCCCGTATGCGCCCATTTCGTGCACACTTGCGCCCACTTCAAAACACTTTTTAATGTATTTTTAACCTATTTTGCCTTTTTATATCTATATATTACTCTGATAAGCTCTCCTAAATCCAAATATATAATTTAGGCATCCAAAATTCGATCCGAATTAATTGATAATATCCGAATCTTGTTCGAACTTTGAAAATTTTAATTATGACGATTATCATTACCCTCGAAACCCTTTTGTGTGTTGGCTTGATTGACAATGTTTGAATCTCGTTGAAGCTTTGCTTATTTAATTTGAACGATTGTTATTACGCTCATAGCCTGTTGTATGTTTGTTTGATGGGCTCTTGGGAAGTTTCAGGAGGGATGCTGGGCGGCAATGGAGTTAGGTTTTCCAATGATTAGTCTATGACATGCGGTACGTCGACAATATCAAATTATTGGTTGGGTTATCCCTCCGAGCGGCCGCTCGAGGGAGGGACCCTGTGGAGGAATAAGGCTTTTGTGTTTAATTGGAGATATAAGGGTGACAGATCCACTAAATACTAGTTCTATCTGTGTTATTTGATTGTGTGATTTATTTTAAACTCTTGCATAAGTTACTCATTTCTATTTGATTATTGAATTGTCACAATCAATTAGCATATTTTAAATCATATATTACCCTCGTTTGCCTTCTATATTAATTTTGTTGATTCTCATTGTTCCTTTACCATTTATGGCTATAATTCTTCTTAAGCCCATGAACTTATTCAAATATGTTACCATGTGCAGAAAATTGAGCTTAAGAAGCTATGATGGCTTGAGATTTTGACTTTTACTCGAATATTGGTATTGTACAGACAATGTCATATTGTTGTAGCCATTTGTAGTTTTGCTTTTAATTTTATAATGACTGTATTATAAAGAACCTTTTGCATTGTAAATGGCATGTAACCATTAGATCCTATGTTAGGTTGAGCAGTATAAACATTATGTTATATTTAGAATTTTGGGGCTTGTAGCTTTAAAACTATAATTTAATAGATATTGAGAATCTTCAGAGTTGTATAAATTTGTCGGTATGTTATTTAGTTATTTCCATCGTATATCTGTTAGCTCGCTAGAGATCCGCTTGCTCACAAGTAGCGTTGTCGGCCTAGGGACGGATGTTCTGGGCTCCGGGGCGTTACAGGTAGTATCAAAGCGCAAGACAAGAAGTCCTAGAACTTCTTAGTTCATTATTTTATATATTACGATTTTCTTTTACTAATTACTAACCTAGTTGTGACTGTTGGTTCTGATGTGGGTAGATGGACAAAGGAAAAAGTAAGGCTGAGAAGTTCACGGATTCCACTTATAGCACTAGCATGAAGTTTGGTCAATTTAAGGCAGTGGGAAGTAACACCATAAGTGGTAATGCCGGTGTTGGCATTGCGGGTGATGATGATAGGATAATATTGTTGGTAATGAAGTTATTGTTGGAAAGGTTGGTGGGAATGTTGGAAATGAAATGGTAACAATGTTGTTGTGGGAGATAGTGCGGTTGGTAATGAGAAAGTTAGGAATAAAGTGAAAAATGAAGAGCCAGAAGACGATCCTGAAGAAGATCAGGAAGACCCGAACTTTCAAGGTTGAGAGTGAGAGGTTGAAATTGAAAATTGTATATATATATAGATACGTGTGCATAGTTAAGTTTTAGTTTCTTAACTTTGGGTAGATTGACATGTATAGTTAGAAAGTAAGATAGAAAGTTGGATGGTACAAAGTGGTTATATTACCATCTCTTTGTTAGATGATAGATAGTTTTGTAACCATATTTTGAATTAAGTGATATGATCACTTTTGAAAGAAATGAAAAATATGACTATTGCCATATTGCTTAGCCGATTTTAGTGGTACATTTCGATATGTTATCATAATCTTGATGTTTCATAACAAAATTGGATAATGAACTGATGCTAAGCAAAAGTTTGTTTATCGATTTTAGATTACAATGGCAAATAAGGAAAGTACCTCAAATACGGGACCCTCTAGGGAGCAGGGTAGACTGAGGCCTGTATTATTTGAGAAAGTCCCTATACCCGAGACCCCAAATAATTTGAAAAATAATCTACCAAGGGAGAAATCACGTGCGAGAACACTTCCTCATAGAGATGAACCGGCAGCGGATCAGCTTTTCACTCTATTACAACAATTGGTAAATCAAGGCTGACAGTCGACTAATCAGGGGCAGAAGAATGAGGAAAATTCCAAGGATAAGCTGTTATCCCGATTCTTGAGGTTTAGCCCATCCAAGTTCAAAGGAGAACTTGATGATAGGAAAATCGAGGCCAAGCTGAATGAAATTAGGAAAATCTTCTGAGTAATTAACTATACGGAAGAACAACAGGTGCGATACGCTACTTTCTTCTTAGATGAGATGGGTATAACTGGTGGTGTGTCGTGCAACAGAGGTTGGTTAGAAATGAGATTGAGTGTACTTGGGATGAGTTTAAGATGGAATTCATGAAAAAGTACTTCCCTCTTATAGTCAGGGACATGAGGAAAAAAGAATTCATTAATTTGATTCAGGCATCTTTGTCTGTAGCGAAGTATAAGGCAGAGTACAGTCAGTTAATTCGGTACGCTTCGCATATCCTTGCCGATGAGAAGAGAAGGACGAAGAGATTCGTTGTAAGGTTGAGGCTAGAGCTAAGGGGAGCTTTGGCTATCTGCAATCCCTCTAGTTATTATGGGGTGGTCGAAAGAGCAATAGAGCTAGAAGCGGAGTTTCAGGAACTCCTAAAGATTAATGACAAGAGAAAAGGGAGATGGTTGGGTAAAACCAACCAGGATAAAAGGAAGAAAAGTTTCTTTGAAAAGAAACTAAAGATTATGGCAGGAGGCTTATCAGCGGCAAAAGGAAAGGCTCCAGTGGCAGCTGAGAAAAAAGCTGCAATTTCTGTGGAGGCACATCCCATACCGAAGGCAGGTGTTGGAAGAAATAGCAATGGTGCAAAACTTGTGGGAGCCTATAGCACTTCGCTAAGGGCTGCCCAAAGAATCGCAAGAATGTAAGTGCTGGAATGCCAAACCAAAAGCAGTAGAATGCAGCTAAACGCCCATAGATCAAGCCAATGGAGTATACTATGGCGGCTGAGGAAGGAGTGGATTCCATGCAAGTGGTCCAAGGTAACATTCTAATCCAGAATTTTCTATGAAAAACTCTATTTGATCCGAGTGCCACGCACTCTTTTATATCTATTACCTGTGATAAATGAATAGGGCTAATCTCAAAAAACATGAATGTTCCTTATGAGGTCCATACCCTTGTAGGAGGATGTTATGAAACTTGCGTTAGGTATCTTACTTGCCGCATAGGCATAGAGAACCAAAAATTTGTTGCACAGCTCATTGAATTACCAATCCAGAATTATAATCTTACCCTAAGAATGGATTAGTTGTACCAACACTAGGCTATGGTAGACTGTTTTACTACAATAGTAAGTTGGTAATTGGAGTTGAGTTACTACTGATGTCAATTCCCAGAATAGTAAAATCACTACTATTTCGGTGGTAAAGGCCAGGAGAATAATAAGAAATAGAGAACAGGAATTTTTGGCTTATCTGATCAATAAGCCACAAGATACCACGAAGATTGAGGATATAAGAGTAGTTAAAGAGTTTTCAGAAGTGTTTCCTGAAAGGCTGGATTCGCTACCCCCGGATAGAGAAATTGAGTTTTAATCGAAACTCTCCCTGAGGAGTGCCATTCTCGAAAATCCCTTACAGAATAGCACCAGCAGAGTTGAGGGAGCTAAAAGAACAACTTCAAGAACTGTTGGATAAGAATTTTATAAGACCGAGCTCGTCCCCTTAGGGAGCTTCAGTTCTGTTTGTAAAGAAAAATGATGGTTCGCTAAGAGTATGTATTGACTATAGAGAGTTAAACAAAGTGACTGTCAAGAACAAATATCCGCTAACCCATATCGATGAACTATTTAATCATCTTCCGGGATCTGTGGTGTACTTAAAGCTGGACTTACGACAAGGGTACTAACAATTGAAAATTCAAGAAGCGGACATTCCAAAGACTGCATTCAATTCATGATATGGACATTTTGAGTTTATTGTGATGCTGTTTAGATTAACAAATGTTCCTATAACATTTATGGGTTTGATGTATTGAGTTTTTCGTCCCTATCTTGATTATTTTGTAGTAATTTTCATTGATGATATTTTGGTGTACTAAATCATCGAGAGAACATAAAGAATATCTGCGGATCGTTCTTCAGGCTCTTAAAGAGCATCAGTTGTATGCAAAATTCAGCAAATGTGAATTTTGGCTAAGTAAGTTAACCTTCTTGGGACATATAATATCCCAAAACGATCTTAAAATTGATCCAGATAAAGCGGAAGTAGTTCTCAAATGAAAAAGACCAGAAACAGTTACCGAGGTGAGAAGCTTCCTAGGACTAGTAGGATATTACCAGAAATTCATTTAGAACTTTTCTAGGATAGCTAGACCTCTTACCCGATTGACCCATAAGGATAAACTATTGGAATAGAACCAGAAGTGCGAAGAGAGCTTTATAGAATTAAAGAAGAGATTAACTATAGCTCCAATACTCGCACTACCTATAGGTTAATGACATTTATAGTGTATACAGATGCTTCTAAGGAAGGTCTGAGCTATGTACTGATGCAGAAGGACTGTTATGTTTCAGAAACAGAAGTTTTGGTGGGATGGCATGAAAAAGGATATAAATGAGTATATTCAGAAATACCTGACTTGTCAATTAGTGAAAGCAGAACACCAGAGACCCTCTGGAAAGTTACAGCCACTTCCAATCCCGAGTTGAAAATGGGACCAGATCACCATGGATTTCGTGGTTGGTATACCACTGATAAGAGGAGGCTGTGACAGTATTTGAGTTATAGTTAATAGGCTCACGAAATCTGCACATTTCTTGCCTATCAAAATCCAATACAATGTACAGAAACTCATCAAAATCTATATTAGAGAGATAATTCGGCTACATGGAATACCTCAAAACATTGTCTCTGATAGATATCCAAAGTTCATGACGAGGTTGTGGAGAAGCTTACAAGAGCATTTAAGAATTGAGCTGTTGTTGAGTATGGCAACTCATCCTCAAATTGATGGATAGTCAGAGAGGGTGGTTCAGATATTGGGGCATATGTTGAGAGCTTGCATTCTAAACTTTCCTAAAAACTGGGATAGGCACTTACATTTGGTGGAATTTGTCTATAATAACACTTATCAAGCCTTGATACAAATGGCACCCTATGAAGCTCTGTATACAAGGAAATGCAGATCGCCTCTACATTTGGATTTAGATGAGGTAAGAAGTACCTCAAGGAAAGAAAGGGATGAACTAAGGCCTAAGATGATACAAGAATCAATTGACAAGATTCAAATCATCAAAAGAAATATGAAAACGGCCCAGGATCATTAAAAGAGCTATTCAGACAAACGTCAGACGGACTTGGAATTTATATTGGAGATCAAGTCTTTTTGAAACTTGCTCCGCATAAGAGAATACGAAAATGGAAAATAGCAAAAAATTAACTCCGAAATACGCAGGACCTTTCAAAATTATTGAGTGTATTGGTCTGGTGGCATATAGGTTGAAACTTACGCCAAATCTCACCAGGATTCATGATATTTTCCATGTATCTCAATTATGAAAACACCATCCAGATCCTTCCAATGTCATCGAGCACGTAGATGTGTCTATTCAGAGTGATCTCACATGTATAGGACAACCCGTTCGTATCCTAGATTTCCGAATTCTTGAACTTAGGAATCGTATGATACCCCAAGTCAAGATTCTATGGAGAAATCACAAGGTTGAAGAGGCCACTTAAGAACATGAGGACGAAATATGTGAGAAATAGCTCCACCTATTTGATTAAGGTATGAATTTGGGGACCAGATTCTTTTTAGGAGGGAAGAGTGTAACAATCCGAAAATTTCTCTAATTAGATATTAAAATGAGGTAATTCCCTTAATTAAATTCTTAAACTCTCGATTTCAATCGATAAACATTTTTAAAATATTTTTGAAAAAAATCTTAATCGATAAACGATTTTTCGCTAATTTGATATTTTTCTCCCAATCAAAAATATTTTATCACTTCGAAAAAAATTCTTTCATGCCTGAAAATTTTCAAATACACTATTTGGCCCAAAAGAAAAATTCTAGCCCAAACCGTGCTAAAACCCAACCCATTTTCTCATAAATTATACATGTGTAATATACACTACAAAAAAAAAAAAAAAAAAAAAAAAAAAAAAAGAAAAAGAGAGAGAAGACACACCCACCCAATTCTCGGCCAAACATCCCTTTAATACTAGATATTTAAGTTGTAATACCCTGAGATTTCCTTAATTTGAAATTTCAAATCGTCAATTTCATAAATC
>JACFYI010003585.1:43774-57146 GCA_014898755.1 Handroanthus guayacan | reverse complement strand
ACAATGTATTTCATGTCTCCCAGTTACGAAAATACTACCCTGATCCTTCTCATACCATTGAACACTTTGACGTTCCGCTTCAAAGTGACCTTACATATGTAGAGCAACCCGTGCGCATTCTAGATTACCAAGTTCGGGAGCTTAGGAATCGTAGAATACCTCAGGTTAAGGTAATTTGGAGAAATAAGAAAGTAGGAGAAGCTACTTGGGAACGTGAGGATGAAATCAGGGACAAGTATCCTCATCGATTCGAATAAGGTATGAATCTGGGGACCAGATTCTCTTAAGGGGGGAGAGTGTAACACCTCGAAAAATTTCCTAATTAATAATCTAACTCACCATTTTTCAAATGATAAATCGGTTTTGAACTCGTAAAAATCATTTCAATATTAAAATAATTTCTTTACATCCGAAAAATTTTTCTAACTTACGAAGCCTCGTTTACGCAATATTTAGCCCAAAATAGGCCCAATTCTTGGCCCAATTGAGCCCAATTTTTAGCCCAAATATTTTAGCCCACATTATAATTTGTTAAAAAAAAAAAAAGATATGGGAAATATTATCAGATTTCCCCCAGATTATAGTAGCCGATTTTCATGCTTAAATGGTGGGATATTTCCAATTTTAAATGCCAAAAATCTCATGGCCAAGAGATTGTCCCAACTCCCTCTACAAATACATACAGACACAAGGCCATTACACTCTACCATTCTCCCATTTGGCAAAGGAAAAATCTTCACACCATTCTCTCTTCCCTTCCTCTCCTTCTTGGTAGTTTATATATACACAAAACTCATCACATTTCAAATATTTCCTTAGGAGATCAAGAATAGAAGAAGGGGATTTAGGGGATACTCTTCCATAGTAAGCATTGGTAAGTATGATCGAACTCTTGTGAGTTCTTGAATCATTTCTTAGTTAAACTAAGTTGATGATAAAAACGACTAAGTGAGTTTTTGTGTTTATAGGTGGTTCAACTTGCAATAATTGATTATAATCTCTGGAAAAATCGAAGCTTAGGACAAATGTGAGTATTATCGCTTCTCCTCGTTTCCTTATGTTGCTTGAATGTTCGGTTATTCGCTTTCTTGGCCATATTATGTTTTACTATGAACCGAGCTCTTTTATGTTGTTATTATTTGTTGAATCATAGTTATGAGCTTGTATTCCTTTGTTATGAGAACCGAAAAGGACTATGAACCCTCTTTTGAACAATCCTTTACTTGGAAATGGGATTTGGAGTCATGGACATGTTGGTTAAATTGTAAAGACGTTAAAAATCGGTTTATAAAACTTAAAATCATATAAACTCTTAAACTTTGAGAATCTAAATTTTTATGATCAAAGTACAAATAAAAGACCTCAAATTATTTACTGTAAAATAGAGTTAAATTTCGAGGAAAAAAAAAAAAGGAAGTTGAAAAATTGAAGAAAATGAAATTTGATAAAATTTGATTTTTGCCACTTCCTTGAATTTTTAAAATTGTCTAGGCTTAGATTTTAATAGCACTTCCTTTACAAAAGTTGTTCCAAAAATTGTGAAGTCTAAAAATAAATAAATAAATAAATAAATTCACAGGGCCGCCCAAGTGCCCGTAGGACAGTGGCTTTGGCCACTGACGAGCGTTCAAGCGCCTAACGGGCACCCCAGCGCCCGTGTTCCAGTAGCCAAGGCCGTGTTTGGCCACTCAAGCGCCCAAACCAGAGGCGTGTTTTATTGTTTCGGCGCTCGAGTGCCCAACTGAGCCCTCAAGCGCCCATTCCAGTAATAGAAAATTGATATGTTGACCTCGTTTGTCTTATTCGAACTTATATTTCACTTCTTTAAACTCTTTTAAGTTTTCAAAACGATTTTTCCGTAGTCTGTGGTCCAATTTCCAATCCCATCATTTGACCCCATTTGATAATCGAAATCTTTGTTCCTTGAATACATCTGATATGATTATATGTGCTTGTATTGAACTCTATAAGTTCATATACGTTCGCTCGTTTGCTCTAAACCTATATGTATGATAAGTTGGGCCCTAGGTAATTCTTAGGTGATTCGAGTTGGGCAATATTAGATTGTCAATTTGAACTTCTGGAATTCCTGTTTGGAGGATATCCGTGAGGAATTTTGGAGTTTAGAATTTCAAATGGTTATTCCGAAATACGTGGTCGGCTGTGTTTCAAAGTTTGATATGTGTGCAACTCGAGTGGCCACCTGAGTATGCAAATTGGAGGAATAAGGGTTATGTTTTGTTGAAGTTATAAAGAGTGATAGACCTACCAAATATTAGTTCTGCCTTATATGTTTGATAATATGAATGTGTTAAAAATTTTGAAACATCTATTTCATTATAATGCTTCGTTCGTCTCTCTTTGTTGCCTAACACATTCCTGGCATGAATTCATTTGTCTCTTCAAATTGATCTTCTTTCCATTGCTATCACTCCTATCCTTATGCCACAAAACTCGCTGGGTTAGTGGACTCATGATTTTATGTTTTAAAATTTTATAGGTTCTTAGTCGAAGTAAGTAAGCCCTGATGTATCGAGACATTCTATCGTTCGGATTTTGTATTTTGGTCCTCTTATGTAAGAAAAGCAATGTAATAGATAGTTGTACCTCCAGTTGTATTTTGAGGGTTGAACATGGATTGTAATGACCTTGAACACTTGATGTTTTTAGCTTTGGATCTAATGAAAATTTAAGTTTGCGTTCTAGTTAGTTTCTGCTGTTGGGTTTTATGTTATAAATGAGATGTTGGATTTCTGTTTTAAAGTTTCTAGTTAGTTCGTTCTGCGAGTAGCGTCCCGGGATTCAAGTGCTTGTATGTCCGTTCGTTATTCCGGAATCTCGGGGCGTTACAGTAGTGGTCGTGCTCTTTTTTCAAGTTTTTTTCCCTTTTTTATTTTTTTGGTTTTAAGAATTATTTCTATAGAAAATTAAAGAATTATTTCTTTGGTACAAACAAAAAAAAAGTATACTTTATAAGTTAGTTTTTAATAGTTTACTACTAAAATAATTGATAATAAAGTCACTTTTAATTAGAAGAAATATTTTAGTTAAATATTATTAAATGTCAATTAATATTTTCCTTTGGTTACTAGCAAAAAGACTTTTTCAATTGAAGTTTAGTTTAAAGTATAGATAATTATAATTTGTCTTACTTGCATAATACATGCGAATTTAGAATTTCAAAATAATGGATTTAATAGTTAACGCGTTATAGTTTATATTTCCATTGGAATTTGAATAATTTTACATTTAATTAATTTTATTTTTGTAAAATAAAATAGGTCTCAACGTATAATT
Source organism: Handroanthus guayacan (assembly GCA_014898755.1). Classification (NCBI taxonomy): domain Eukaryota; kingdom Viridiplantae; phylum Streptophyta; class Magnoliopsida; order Lamiales; family Bignoniaceae; genus Handroanthus; species Handroanthus guayacan. The sequence continues at coordinate 53,849 of JACFYI010003585.1, read as the reverse complement.
TTACATATAGCTATACTTTACAAGTTGGTTTTTAATAGTTTAGTATTAAAATAATTGACAATAAGGTTACTTTTAATTAGGAGAAATGTTTTAGTTATATATTATTAAATGTCAATTAGTATTTTTCTTTGGTTACTAATAAAGAGCATTTTTCAACTGAAATGTAGTTTAAAGTATATATTATAATTTGTCTAACTTGCACAATATAAATGAATTTAGAATTTCTAAATAATGGATTTAATAGTTAATCCCATTGTAGTTTATATTTCTATTGGAATTTCAATAATTTTACATTTAATCAATTATATTTTTGTAAAATAAAATAGGTCTCAACATATGATTTTACATATAGTTTTTAATAGTTTAGTATTAAAATAATTGATAATAAAGTTACTTTTAAGTACAAGAAATGTTTTAGTTATCTATGCTATATATAAAGTAAGAAGGCCAAAGGTAATTATTTTTGGTCCGTCATGTTAAATGTACAAAAATGACCTTAGTATAAAAAATAATGACAAAATGGTTATAAAAAATTAAAAACAATATATTTTTCTTTAATTTTTCTTTTCTAATATTAATTTTTTATTTCATTATTTTCTTCAATTATACTTTTCTTTTTTCTAACCTTAGTATCTTCAAATTTATTTTTTGATCATATTATTCTACATAAAAAAATATTTTTCATTACCAAAAATAAATGAGTATCTCTGATTTTGTGAATCAAAGAATTTAGTCACACGCATCGAGTGTGCCACAGTTGCTAGTATATTATTAAATGTCAATTAGTATTTTTCTTTGATTATTAACAAGGAGTCTTTTTCAACTGAAGTTTAGTTTAAAGTATAAATAATTATAATTTGTTTGTAATACCCCGAGATTTCCCTAAATAAAATTTCGAAGCATCAATTTCATAAACCAAAACGATTTCAATAAAACGAAGAACGTTTTATTTTCAAAAGCAAGCTTCACACGATTCAAACATTTCGTCTCGATTGGGCCTCAATTTCTTCAATATTTTCAGCTCAATTAAACTTCATTTGAACCCAAGAAATGGCCCAAACTTAACCCAACAAATCTCAACCCATATATATATATATATATACACACACACACACACTAAACATTTCAAAATATATATATATATATAAATACTTAAATAGACAAAATCAGATCTTAAAATCTAAGGCATGGGCAGCCTTCTCTTTTGGTAAGAAGACCATGGTGGTTGGTGAGAATTAATGTTCCAAAAACTTGACTAACAACCTAACCCACTAATCCCTCTCTCTATAAATAGAAGTTAAGATTTGTTGCCACTCTTTGTTCACTTAAAATTTGAAAAAAAAAAAAAGAAGAAACAAACCCAATCCCACCTCTTTTCATCTCTCTCGGCAATACCACACTACACACGCATACACATTTTAAGTTTATGCATTAAGGAATACAAGAAGAGAAATCTAGGTGGTGAACTCTCCACATATTAGGTGAATTGAGACTTGATTCATGCTCACATGATTTTGATTAAATTATGACTAGAGGTTTGATCTAGACCTTGTTGTCTTGTGTTAGCCGGTTGATCAAACTCAGAGAGCTCGGAGTATATTCGGCTTTAAACTTAGGACTAAGGTAAGACTTATGGAACCTCGTCTTCCTTTTCGCGTGCTTATACATTCTTCTCATGACTTGTTCATCATGTGATGTTGAGCTTATCTTATTTTGAGGAATGTTGTTCATTATGGTTGAATCTCGTTGCCTTGACTATTGTTGTTGTTAGTATAAGCTCAACACATTGAAATTATGATCCATTGTCTTATGAATACTCTTGAGATCCTTCCTATACTTGGACTGAAATTGTACATGGGACCATGGACTAAACGAGGAGGATTTGATGCTGAAACTGAAAGAAAATGATGAAATTAGATGAAAATATTGTGTTTTAATTCGGTTTTGAGTTTTTGGAAAATTCTTTAATAAAATTCCAAAATGATGATTTAAAAATGTTTATGAACTTAAAAGAACCCTAAAAATGTGATTTTGAGTCAAAAATTGAAAGAAAATGAACAGATAAAAAAATGGAATTTTGGCCGAGAACCGGCACTCAAGTGCACAAAACGAGTGCCCCAGTGCCCGTTAAAAACCCTTGGAACATCATTTTTCCAGTGGCTAGGAGCCCCAACGCCCAAACCGGCGCTCCAGTGCCCGGAAAAATTTTGAAAAAATTTCTTGTTTCATTTTTTGTCCAGAAGCTGAGCGCTCAAGCGCTCAGACTCGAGGTAAATACCACCAAACATGCGACCAAGCACCCGTTTCAGAACATTTTAAACCGTTTTCATGATCTTAAACGTATGTTCGACTGCTCTTCGATAACCCAAATCCATATCACATTTTTCTAAATTAAAAAATTAGGTCTTTACACAATGAATTCTTAAATCCATAGTCCAAAATCCCGATTTGTTTCGAATTGTATGATTGACTGAAATACTGAACCGATTTATTACCGCTCTTAGTCAATCAAACACTATGTCGTCATGGCTTACTAATATAACCGAAATGACTGACTGTTCCTGAACCTTATTGAATGTTTACCATTGGGCCCTGGGGGTTGTCAGGGATATCTAATACGGGCAATATCGGATTGACTGTTAGAACCCCTAAAAATCCCCTCCTGTTGGATAGTTTGGACGAGCCCTGGAGTTCAGGGTTTTGAAAGCCTATCTTAAAGCACATGGATAGTCGACAGTGCTTTTACTGTACTAGCTCTTACGAGAGCATTGGAGGGATAAAGATAAATTCTGTTTGAAGATATAAGGATGATAGATTCACCAAAACTGCTTGATTCAGCCTTAATAGACTTGAATGTGATTACTGTTTACTGTTATCAAACTTATTACACTGTCCTGACTGTACTGTACTATTTTACTAAAATCATAGTCCTGTCCATTATTGTTTTGCTTATCGTTTGTGCTCCCCTGTTCCTATTTTCTGCCATGAGATTTACTGGGTCATGGACTCATGATTCCATGTCATCATGTAGGTTCCTAGATCCAAATTTGATAGACGGAAGCCCTGATTTGATCGTGGAACTCTATTTTGAGCAATGTATATGATTAGGCCTGTATCATGAATGATTATACAGATTAGAACTGATAGAATTTTTTAATAGCCTATTTTGGTTAGCTAGAATGATTTGCATTTGAGAATTTGGACTTGTAACAATATTTTGGCATGTTATCATGTATGGTTATATGTTCTAGATACTGTATTAGATTTAGATTTCCTACCCGACCACGAGTAACGTCCCGAATCACGAGGCGGAATGCTATTGTGAAACGGGACGTTACATTGTTTGGCTTGCACTATGCATACGAATTTAGAATTTCAAAATAATGGATTTAATAGTTAACCCCGTTATAGTTTATATTTCTATTGGAATTTGAATAATTTTACGTTTAATTAATTATATTTTTGTAAAATAAAATAGGTCTCAACGTATGATTTTACATGTAACTATACTTTATAAGTTGGTTTTTAATAGTTTAGTATTAAAATAATTGATAATAAGGTTACTTTTAATTAGAAGAAATGTTTTAGTTATATATTATTAAATGTCAATTAATATTTTCCTTTAGTTACTAACAAAAAGCATTTTTCAACTGAAATGTAGTTTAAAGTATATATTATAATTTGTCTAACTTGCACAATACATATGAATTTAGAATTTCAAAATAATGGATTTAATAGTTAATCCCATTGTAGTTTATATTTCTATTGGAATTTCAATAATTTTATATTTAATCAATTATATTTTTGTAAAATAAAATAGGTCTGAATATATGATTTTACATATAGTTTTTAATAGTTTAGTATTAAAATAATATATAGTAAAGTTACTTTTTATTAAAAGAAATGTTTTAGTTATATATTATTAAATGTCAATTAGTATTTTTCTTTGGTTATTAACAAAGAGCCATTTTCAACTGAAATGTAATTTAAAGTATAGATGATTATAATTTGTCTGACTTGTACAATGCATATGAATTAGAATTTCAAAATAACAGATTTAATAGTTAACCCCATTATAGTTTATATTTCTATTGGAATTTGAATAATTTTATATTTAATCAATTATATTTTTGTAAAATAAAGTAGGTCTCAACGTATGATTTTGCATATAGCTACACTCTTTAAGTTAGTTTTTAAGAGTTTAGTATTAAAATAATTGATAATAAAGTTACTTTTAATTAGAACAAATGTTTTAGTTATATACTATTAAATGTCAATTAGTATTTTTCTTTGGTTACTATTAAAGAGCCTTTTTCAACTGAAATGTAGTTTAAAGTATAGATGATTATAATTTGCCTGACTTGCACAGTATATACGACTTTAGAATTTCAAAATTATAGATTTAATAGTTAATCCCATTATAGTTTATATTTCTATTGAAATTTGAAAAATTTTGCATTAAGCAATTATATTTTCATAAAATAAGTCGAATAATACTTTTTCTGTATTTGTTGAAGTATATCATGCTATTGCTTTTTAACAAATTATAGTTTGTAACTTGTAAATTATTTTTTATTATTTAATAATAATATATATTAGTGAAATCAAATAAATGAAATGAATTATAATTTAAAAATTATTTTTAATATGTGATATAATTTTTAAATTTTATTTTATATGTATATATACATGTATATTGTATTATTTGATAATATAATATATATTTATAATATGCACAGAAGCGGATATTCGGATTTTCGAATATTCGAAATTATTTGGATATCCGAAATTCGAAACCTGACATCGGAATATTATTTTTCGGATGCGGATACTACTATATCCATATCCGAAATTTTTTGCAATGGATACGGATATATCCGAAGAGTTTCGGATTCAGATAATATCAGATCGACAATCTGAGTCTCTAGAAATTCCTGTTTGTCGGGTAGACCGAAAAAGCCCTGGAGGCCCAATCTAATACCCTTGAAAATTTCCAAGGCCCAATATACATACATTCAGACAGGTTTGGATCAAACTGAACATATCAGGGCATATCAAAAACATAAAGCCACCACGGGCACATATTCAATCGACCAATCATATCAAGCAAATAGTTCGAATTTGGACTAAGGATTAGGAAGAATTTCATTTTGAAGTCTTAAACATGTTTAGAGAGGTTAAATATGGGCTCGGGTAATCAAAATGAAGTCGAAACATGAAGATCTAGACATTGGATTGGGTGCTTGGATGCTCGAGCGCCTGAACAGTGCTCTTCGCCTCGGGTTTGAGTGCTTGAGCCCCACTTGGGTGCTTGAGTGCTCAAACACTGACTTGCTTGCTGCAGTTTGAGTTTCTGGGCGCTTGAGCACCCCGCTGGTCACTGGGGAGCCCAAGTGGACGCTTAAGCAGTCACTCTCAAGAAAAAAATTCTTGTTTTGTTTTTTTTTTTTTTGGTTCAAAACTTATTTTTTTTCTTTTTTTTTCCAGTAGCCCTTTTGAAATGTTTTTCCTCAAAATCCAAGCCACAAGTTTTAATTTTTACAAGTGTTTAGGAGATAAGTTTTCTTAAGTCTAATAAACCAAAATTTTAAGTTTTGTATAGTTTTCCCTTTATGTCCATGGTCCAAATTCATTCCAAGGTCAAGGTGAGAATGTCAAGAATGCTCAAGGGTCATTGGTTTCCATATCAAGACTTTTAAGCTTATGATCATAAGGAATCAATAAGAACAATCATATATAAGCTCATTTCACATTTAGGCACATGAAACATGAATTTTCAACCAATGAAACTATGAAATTAGCCAAAGAAACAAGAAAAGAAATCCATAAGTCTTACTTTTAGGTCCTAAGCTTTTATCGAAGCAAGAGTTGCTCCAAGAGTTGATTCAAACACGTAAAAATGAAAGATCACATATATGTGTTAAGCTCCATTTACAACTTTAATATATGCTTAATCACATTCTTTATCTAATCTTACCAATAGTCAAGAGAGTGGTTCTCCTAATCCTTCCCCTTTTTGCAAATATTTGTGAAGTAGTTGAGAGTTTGCTTGAGAGAAAATCCTTTTAGTGCAAGAGGAAAATGAGCAAGTGTTTGTGTATGTGTGAGGGAAAGCAAATGCAATAACAACTTTGTCTTGCAAGAAGGGGTTGATTTATAGAGGGATTTGAGGGTTATTTAAGCAAATAAAAATTAATTAACACCTCTCTATGTAATTTATCAAGCTTCTCAAAGAAGCTAAACATGGATTGATAGAATTGATGGGATAATGGAAATCCCATCCTTGGGAGCAAGCTACCGTTTTGCAGTTTTCTTTTCTCTTTTTTTTTTATTTTTGAAATATTAAATATTGGGTCAAAATGTGTGGGCTGTCATTTGGGTTTGATTAGGCTTGTTTCTTGGGCTTAAAGGGCTTACTGAGCCGAAACGATGCAAGAAAGCGAAGCTCGAATGCAAGAAAATTTTTTCGAATGCATGAAACTTATTTGACATTAAAATAATTCTTGTGATAGTTGAAACGGCTTATCATTTGAAAACGAAGGTTCAAAATTTGAATTAGAGAAATTTTTGGAGTGTTACACTCTCCCTCCTTTAAAAGAATCTGATCCCCAAATTCATACCTTATTCGAATAAATGAGGGTACTTGTCCCGCATTTCATCCTCACGTTCTCAAGTTGTTTCTTTTATTTTCTGATTTCTCCAAAGCACCTTAACTTGAGGTATCCTACAATTCCTAAACTCATGAACTTGGAAATCTAGGATGCGGATAGGCTGCTCTCATAGGTAAGATCGCTCTGGAGAGGAACATCAAGATATTCGATAACATGCAAGGGATTGAGATGATATTTTTGTAACTGGGATACATGAAACATGTTATGAATCCCAATGAGATTCGGTGGAAGATCAAGTCGGTATGCTACTAGGCCGACTCGTTCCACAATTTCAAAGAGTCCCGTATATCTAGGGTTTAGCTTCCGTTCTTACCCATTCTCCGAATTTCTGTTTGTTGAGTGATTTTCAAAAATACCCGATCTCCGACACTAAACTCCAAATCTTTTCTTCGCTTATCGGCGTAACTTTTCTGGCGATCCTAAGATATTTTCATATTCTTTTTGATGATCTGAATCTTATCTATTGCTTTTTGGATCATCCAGGTCACAATGCATCTTTCCCTTAATTTGAGGTGCTCTTCGACTCATCTAAATCCCAAGGAAGGGATGATCTGCACCTTCAAGAATACAATGCCTTATATGGTGCCATTTGAACAGAGGCTTGATAGCTGTTATTGTAAATAAACTCTACCAACAGTAGGTGCCTATCCCAATTTTTGAAAAAATTCAGAACACATGCTCGTAGCATATCCTCAAACGTTTGAATTACCCTTTCTAACTGTTCGTCTGTCTGGGGATGAGTGGCAGTACTGAAAAGCAATTTTGCCCCCAGATGCTCTTGCAAGCTCCTCCATAACGTCGCAGTAAATTTTAGATCCTGATCAAAGAAATACTTTGAGAAATCCCAAGTAATCGTATTATTTCCTTAATATAAATCTCGGCGATTTTTTCAATATTGTACTGGGTTTTGACAGGCAGAAAATGTGCTAACTTTGTAAGCCTATCAGCCACAACCCAGATGCTATCACATCTACCATGTACCACAGGTAGACCCGTCACAAAGTTCATAGTAATCTGATCTCACTTTCAATTTGGAATTGGGAGCAGTTGCAATTTTTCAAACGATCTCTGGTGCTCTGCTTTTACAAGTTGGTAGGTCAGACATTTCTGGATATAGTCAGCTATATCTTTCTTCATTCCTTCCCACCAGAACTTCTCCTTCAAGTCCTTATACGTTTTCATTTCTCATGGATACACTGAAAATTTTGTCTGATGTGCTGCGAATAGCACTTTTCCTTCATCCGTGCAAGAACAACAATTCAATTTTTGAATCGTAACAACCCATCAGTATCGATCCTAAATTCAGGTTGCATATCAGTTCTAAGCTTTTGAACTTATTCATCTCCTTCTTGAGCCTTTAGTATCTCACTATAAATTTCTGAGTAAATGCTCATGTTTGCTAGCTTTCCTTTCTGACTTAGAGCATTAGCAATGACATTTGCTTTTCCTAGATGATATGTGATGGTGAAGTCATAATATTCCAAGAATTTCATCTATCATTGTTGTCTCATATTCAGGCTTTTCTGATTAAAAATATACTTTAAACTCTTGTGGTCCATGAAAACCTCCACCTTAGCTCCATACAGATAATGATGTCATTTTGCTAAGATAAAGACTACCGTCGCTGACTCTAAATCATGACTGGGGTAGTTCAACTCCTGAATTTTCAGTTTTCTAGAGGCATAAGCGATTACTTTGCCTTTCTACATTAGAACACAGTCTAACCCTTCTTTTGAGGCGTCAGTATAAATAGTGAATTCCTCTGACCCATCAGGTAGTGTGAGTATTGGAGCTGTTGGCAGTCTCTTTTTTAGCTTCAAGAAACTCTTCTCGCACTGTTGGTCCCATATAAAGTTTTGATCCTTTTGGGTCAGCCTAGTGAGCGGTGTAGCCAACTTAGAAAAGTTCTGGATGAATATTCAATAATATCCAGCCAATCCCAAAAAACTTCTCACTTCAGTGACTGTTTCCGGTCTCTTCCACTTAAGGACTGCTTTGAATTTTTCTAAGTCCACTTCAAGTCCATTTTCTAATATTATACGGCCCACAAAAGTCACCTTCTTTAGCCAAAATTCACATTTGCTGAATTTGACACACAGCTTATGCTCTTTTAAAGTTTGAAGGACGACTCGTAAATATCCTTCATGCTCCTTTTCTGATTTGGAATAGACCAAAATATTTTCTATGAAGATCACAACAAAGCAATCGAGGTATGGGCGAAACACTCAATGCATTAAGTCCATAAATGCCACAGGAGCATTTGTTAATCCAAAGGGTATCATTACAAACTCAAAGTGCCTATAACAGGAATTAAATGTAGTTTTAAAAATATTTGCTTCCCATACTTCAACTGATAGTACCCCTGTATTAAATCCAACTTAAAATAAGTAGTAACCCCTGAAGGTGATCAAACATCGTCTATGTGGGATAAGGGGTATTTGTTTTTTATGATCAGTTTATTTAACTCTTTGTAAGCAATGTACGTTTTTAGTGACCCATCCTTCTTTTTCACAAACAGGACCGGAGCTCCCCAAGGTGAAGAGCTCGGTTGTATAAAATTCTTCTCCAGTAGTTCTTGTAATTATTTTTTTAACTTCTTTAACTCTGCTAGTGCCATTCTTTAAGGGATTTTTGAGAATGGTGCTACCCTAGCAATTGTTTCAATCATAAATTCAATCTTCCAGTCTAGGGATAGCGAATTTAGTTCCTCTGGAAATATCTCAGGGAATTCATTGACCACCTTAACGTCTTTCAACTCAATCTTATCCTGAGGTTTATTTATCAGATAGGCCAGAAATCCTTGTCCCCCATTTTTGATAATTTTCCTGGCCCTAACAGTAGAAAAAACAGGTATACTACTGTTCTTAAATCTGCTGTCAGTATCTACTCCAACTTCAGTGCCCAACTTGACCATTTTAGCATAACAATCAATTACAGCTTGATGCTGAAATAACCAATATATCCCCAGAATAAGGTCATAATCCTGGATTGGTAGTTCAATCAAATCTGCACTAAAGTTCTTATTTTCTCTGACCACAGGGCATTGCGGGTATCTTATTCTAGTCTCGTAACATCCTCGCTAGTCCCTGATTACCTGCGAAATAAATTTCTTTAGAAACTCTTCTCGGAATCATCCCCAAGATTCTTCGATTCCATCTCTTTGCCATTTTCTTTCTACAATCGCCCTACCAATAGCATCCGGTCTTCTCAAACAGATAAGTAGCATACTTTATTTTTTGAGAGTGTGAGTAGTTCAACACTCAAAAAGTTTTTTCCACTACAAACAACCAGGATTCGACTTTTTTATCGTCAGGTTCGCCATCGAAGCTGGGCTGGTTAACCTTAAGAACCTAGCCAACATCTTATCATCTGACTCCTCCTCTTGTCTTTGCCTTGGCTGTTCT
>JACFYI010003585.1:26606-43674 GCA_014898755.1 Handroanthus guayacan | reverse complement strand
CTAAAATACATATCGATGCTAACTTGACATTACAATCCAACATTCTATATATTCTATCTGTTCAAGAGTCTAAATGGTTACAAACCAAGGTACAAACTTCTAAATACAAATTCCAAAAGAATAATAATTATAATCTAACTTGGAGCTTCGGTCAACCAATGCACATAATTCCGAACCTACTTGATAGTATGGACTCATGAGTGCACTGACCCAGTAAAACTTATGGCATGAGAACAGAAATGAAAGAGTTCCAAATAATAGGCATATTGATTTCAAGACAAGAATGTAATTTCAACAAATGATTCAAAATCATTCAGAACGAACGAAACAAACAAATAACAATAAATATATATCACATTCAAGTCGTATGGTAGAAACAAACATTTTGATGGGTCTGTCACCGTTACAACTCCAACATATATCATATAAATTTTCTTATCCCTCCAAACTCCTGAAGGAGCAACTTATAAACAGTAAAGCACAATCGATGTACGTGCTTTAGAATAGCCCTTCAGAGCCCTACCTCCAGGGTCATCCGGACTACCCCACTTGCAAGGATTTACAAGAGCTCAGACAATCAGCCCGATATTGCCCAATCCGATATTTCTGCAAACCCACAGTGCCCAACTTGCTTACTTTCATGAGGCTAGCAATAAACAGGACATTCAAACTTTTCGTATAATCATGAAGCCATTCGGCACATATTTGATTGACCAATTAACATTTAAAATGAACAATTCGGAAGCACGGTCAATCATATCAATCAAACAAATCAAAATTTGGAATCATAGACTGTATGGAGAACAAATGAATCGGAATTGAGATCATAGACTGTAAGGGACAAATAAATCGGAATTGGACAATGGACTAGAGGATTTTTCATTTTGAAATCTTCATCTTGTTAAAAGATGCAAAATACGAAAGAAATCATTTGATAATAAATGTAAATATCAAAATTTGTTTAATCTTGACTTTGGATATAAGACCTCATTTAGATCATCAAAATGATTTTATTAAAAAAATATGGAGTTTGAATTTAAATATATTACATATAAAGGAAAAATATCAAAATAACTCAAAATCAACATCTTTCTAGTGGCAGTCCACTTTTCGATTGCTTTAAAAATTTATCTCAATAAGTTAAAATTCGTATTTTAACTCCATAAATAACTAAACTCGATAATCTTTCTAATGATATATTGTTTGGGTTAATTTGATAAGGAGAAGTTCGATTTTTAAAATTTGAAAAGTAGAAGTCGAGGCAAAATCAATCTAGTTTCTCGAAAATCTGGCGGGTCGTGTTCTGAGGATGTTTCTGGCCATATATTTTCATGTTTTAGAGTCAATCTAAATTATAATGTTATCTACACTTAAAGAGGTTTCCAAAGGTATATTGTATGAGTCATTTGGATGAGGGAAAGTCAAGTTTTCAAGGCCGAGAAGTCAGGAGAAAGGCAGAAACCCCACTGATTTCTAGCAGAAGAGGCAGTCTGCCTTCTGAGGGCATCTTCGCTCATTTTCCTTCTTTTTTTTTTTGTAATTCTTCATTTTAAAGGCATCTACACTCAAAGAGATTTCCAACGGTATATTATATGGACTATTTGGACGAGTGGAAGTTGAGTTTTCGCGGTTAAGAAATGAAGGATTGTGCTGGCAAAGCTACCCGAGAGGCTGTCGATTTTTTGATGTTTTTAAATGTTCAAATCTTTTATTAAATCCATCTCCCATCTCCTTTCATTTTTAGTCTTAAAACCTCATAGTTCATGGTCCATAGATAATCGAGTCATGATTTCATAAGAATAATCATTATATTAACAAATATTAAGAAGAAATAAGCCAATAAAAACAAATATATCATCATGATCATCAACATCATAAGCTCAATAAAGAAGATGAACACAACATGAAGGAGAAGAACATGTAAGCATATGAAAGAGACAAGAGTTCTATAAGTCATACTTGTTCAAGCTTAGATCGTAAACACTCCGAGCTCTCCGATCAACCGTATCAATCGCCTAAGCAAACCATAAGCTCTTAATCAACTTTAAATCATTTCTTAACATGATCATATAGATATAAACCAAATCTTAACTTACCAAAGGATTGAGAGAATATCACCTAGATTTCCTTCTTGATTCTTCTTTGGTGACTTAAGAAAACTTGAGGGTGTGTAAGTAAGAAGTAGGGCTGCCGAGAGGAAGGAAAGGAAAATGGAAAGCAAGAACTAAGTTGCAGCAAGGAATTGGAAAGGAAATGAACTCACCAAGCTTCAATCCCCTTATTTATAATTAAAGATTTAGTAAATACTTGGTCAAGAATTTCTCTTATTAAAATATGCTAACCAATCCTACCAAGCGCTATGGTTTCTTGAGGAAAAATCGGCTAAGCCATGTTGCAAATCAGAAAATCTGATTTTCTTTTCTTTTTTTTTTTCTTTTTTTGAAATGATTAAAGAATGGGTCAAAATGTTGGCTGAAGTGGGGCTATGTTTTGGGCTATTTCTTGGGCTTAAAAGGAGTCTATTGAGCCGAAATATTGCAAAAAATTGAGACTTAAACGAGAAAAAATATTTCGGATGTGCAAAACTTATTTTGGGGTTAAAACATTTTTCATTTTATTGAAATCTGGTTAATTTTCAAAAATCGGCAATTCAAAAATTTTAATTTGAAAAATTTTTGGAGCTCATTTAAATCAAAATGAGGCACGAAAATAAAGTTTGAATGCATGAAAATCTTTTGGATGCACAAAATTTAGTTTGGCGTTAAAACGGTATTCGTGACTTTGAAAACGAATTATTATTCGAAAAATAGGTGATTCAACATTTTATTTTAGGGGAATTGTTGGGGTGTCACCCACAGTGCTTGAAATCTTGGGATGACTTCCTCCTTAATGTGATCTTGGGTGAGCCACTTCATCCCTACCATAGCATCCATGGCTTGTCTAAAGGCTTCTTCCACTTGGGCTACCAAACTCCCTTTGGTATGATTGAAGGTGGCTTGATTTTGGGTGGCCATGTTCTTAAGATTATAATTTTGGTCTCGATGCTTTGAAGCCATCCTCTCTATCTCGTCTCTGGCCCACCTACTGTAGATTTTGTACAAACAATGCTCCCTGATATAGGCATCCTTCTAATAGTCCTTCTCTTGCCTTAGGTCCTCGATAATGGCTTTGTAATCAATTTTCTATTTCTTAAGAGGCCCGATGTTGCTGCAGTATTGCTACTCGGGATCAGAATTGGTCTACTTGTTCGCTTTTCCTTTGCCTTTGTCTATCTACGATACGAAGATCATAAGAAAACAAAATTAGTGATGAAAATAAACATAAAGGTAAAATGCTACGGATCTCTACGGATCTAAACTCCCATGGTTTCCTAGCCTGGCTCTAATACCACCTGTAACGCCTCGAGTTCCAGTGCATTTTGCCCCGTGAACTGGAACGCTACTCACGAACGAATAACTATCTAAAAATCATAAACAGAAAAATACGCATTTATTCCACACTAAATTCCCAAAAAGTCACAATTATAGGCCATAAAATTTTTTCAAAAATTACATCATATCTAAACAAGCCAAACGTCCAAATGAACCAACAAGTCAAAATACATTTCTAACTACATGCTCCAAAAGAGATCCAACATGCTAAGAGGGAGTCTCCCAACACAACCGATCCACAGGGCTAAATACTTATATGATGTTAATAGAATCATGAGTCCACTGACCCAGTAAAACTTATAGCATGGAATAGGGAGTACAAGATGTAAACAATAAGCATATCAAGAAGAAAAACATGAAATGTGACCTCATATATAATTTCAGATCAAATAGAAAGAATAGAACAAACGGATATCCTAAGTCATGTGTCACATTTATGTCAACAAACTCATAAGGCTGATTCAAATGTTTGGTGGATCTGTCACCCTTATGACGCCAACACATAATCACATGTAATCCTTATCCCTCCAATACTCCTTCAAGGAGCGTAATACATACTGGAAAGCATATTCGACTCCACGTGCTTTAGAGTAGCCCTTTAGAACCCTACCTCCAGGGCTCTTCCGGTCTACCTGCCAAATAGGAATTTTCAAGGGCTCAAATTGTTGATCCGATATCGCCCAATCCAATATCCTTGAAAATTCCCAGGGCCCAATATACATACATTCAGATAGGTTTGGATCAAACTAAACATATCGGGACATATCAGAAACATAAAGCCACTACAAGCACATATTCAATCGGCCGATCATATCAAGCAAACGGTTCGGATTTGGACTAGGGACTAGGAAGAATTTTATTTTGAAGTCTTAAATATGTTTAGAGAGATTAAATATGGGTTCGGGTAATCAAAACGAAGTCGGAACGTGAAGATTTAGACACTGGATTGGGCACTCCGACACTTGAACAGTGTTTTTTGCCTCAGGTTTGAGCGCTTGAGCTCTCAAACATTGAGTTGCTGGCAAGGGTTTGAGTTTCTAGGCGCTAGAGCAGGCGTTTGAGGGCACCACTTGGTGCTGGGGCGCCCAAGTGCTCTAGGGAAAAAAATTCTTGCCTTTTTTTTTTTTGTTCAAAACTGATTTTTTCTTTTTTCCTTTTTCCCAGTAGCCCTTTTAAAATGTTTTCCTCAAAATCCAAGCTACAAGTTTTAATTTTTACAAGTGTTTAGGAGATAGGTTTTCTTATGTCCAATAAATCAAAATTTTAAGTTTTGTATGATTTTCCCCTTATGTCCATGATCCAAATCCATTCCAAGGTCAAGGTGAGAATGTCAAGAATGTTCAAGGGTCATTGGTTTCTATATCAAGAATTTTGAGCTTATGATCATAAGGAATCAACAAGAACAACCATATATAAGCTCATTTCACATTTAGGCACATAAAACATGATTTTTCAACCAATGAAACTAAGAAATTTGCCTAAGAAACAAGGAAAGAAATCCATAAGTCTTAGTTTTAGGTCATAAGCTTTTATCAAAGTAGGAGTTGCTCCAAGAGTTGATTCAAACATGTAAAAATGGAAGAAACATATATGTGTTAGGCTCCATTTACAACCTTAACACATATGGTTAATCACATTCTTAATAAATCTTACCAATAGTCAAAGAGTAGTTCTCCTAATCTTTCCCATTTTTGCAAATATTTCTGAAGTAGTTGAAAGTTTGTTTTAGAGAAAATCCTTTTAGTGCAAGAGAAAAATGAGCAAGTGTTTGTGTGTGTGTGTGAGGGAAAGCAAATGCAAGAACAACTTTGTCTTGCAAGAAGGGGTTGATTTATAGAGGGATTTGAGGGTTATTTAAGCAAATAAAAATGGATTAAGGCCTTCTTATGTAATTTATCAAGATTCTCAAAGAAGCTAAACATGGATTGATGGGATGATGGAAATCCCATCCTTGAGAGCAATCTGCCGTTTTACGGCTTTCTTTTCTCTTTTTCTTTTTTTCTTGAAATGTTAAATATTGGGTCAAATGTGTGGGCTACGGTTTAGGTTTGATTAGGCTTGTTTCTTGGGCTTAAAGAGCTTATTAGGCCAAAACGATGCAAGAAAACGAAGCTCGAATGTAAGAAAATTTTTTCAGATGCATAAAACTTATTTTGACATTAAAATAATTCTTGTGATAGTGGAAATGGCTTATCATTTGAAAACGAAGGTACAAAATTTTAATTAGGAAAATTTTTTGGATATTACAGCTTCCTACTTGTTTAGATAGTTCCGTGGAAGCCTGAAATTAGGTTTTCCAAGAACTAGTCGATGACACGCGGTACATCGACAGTGTCATATTGTTGGTTGGGTTATCCCTCCGAGCAGCCGCTTGAGAGAGGGACCTGATAGAAGGATAAGAAGAGTAACTGTCCACCAAATACTAGTTTTGCATGTGCTATTTGATTATGTGACTTGTTTTAAACTCTTGTATGAGTTACTTGTTTTTATTTAATTATTAAATTATCACAATCGATTGGCATATTTTAACTCATATATTACCCTCGTTGGCCCTCTATATCGATTTTGTTGACTCTCATTGTTCCTTTACCATTCTTGGCTATAATTCTTAATAAGTCCGTGGACTTATTCAAATATGTTACTATGTGTAGAAAACTAAGCTTTAGAAGCTATGATGGCTTGAGATTTTGACTTTTATTTGAATATCGGTATTGTACGAACAATGTCATGTTGTCATAGCCATTTGTACTTTTGCTTTTGATTTTAGAATGACGGTATTATGAATAACCTTCTGTATTGTGAATGGCTTGTGGCCATCAGATCCTATGTTAGGTTGAGCAGTATAAATATTATGTTATATTTAGAATTTTTGGACTTTTAGCCTTGAGATTATAATTTGTAATAGATATTGAGAATCTTCAGAGTTGTATAAATTTGTCGGTATATTGTTTAATTATTTCCCTCATATTTCAGTTAGCTCGCTAGAGATCCACTTGCTCACAGGTAGTGTTACCGGCCCAGGGACGAATGTTCTAGGCTCCAAGGCGTTACAATATTAGCATCCTCTTTATGTGAAGAAAGAGAAAGATGGAAGAATAACTATTGTATGTTTGTACGTGGATGATCTGATTTATACTAGAAGCAACTCGAAGATGCTTGAAGAGTTTAAAGAAAAGATGAAAATGGAATTTGAAATGACAGATATGGGCAAGATGAGTTATATCTAGGTAATGAACTTCAGCAGGATAACCATGGTATATTCATATCTTAGAAGAAGTATGTAAGTGAAGTACTAAAAAGGCTTAGAATGCAGAAAAGCAAGCAGGTGGCACGCCAATCGAAGTAGGATTCAGGCTGATAAAGTTAGATGGGAGTGCAAAGGTCGACAACATATATTACAAGCAGATTATGGGAAGTCTGATGTACTTAACCACAACAAGGCCTGATATTATGTTCGCAGTAAGTCTTATCAGTAGATATATGGACTCAGCCTCAAAGATACATCTTCAAGCAGCCAAAAGGATCTTACGTTATCTAAATGGAACAAGAGAATTTGGAATATTTTATGGAGAAAAAAAGACTTATCTAACAGGTTTTACTGATAGTGATTATGCAGGCGATGTAAATGACAGGAAAAGCACATCTAGGCATGCTTTTTTCTTTGGAAATGCAGCAATTTCATGGTTATCAAAGAAGTAGTCAATTGTAACATTGTCGACAGTAGAAGCAAAGTATCTAGCAGTAGCAACATGTGCCTGTCAAGCAATATGGCTATGCAATCTACTTGAAGAAACAAATTTCGTACAAAACGTGCCAACGAAGATTTTCTGCAACAGTCAACCATTGCACTTGCAAAGAATCCAGTGTTTCATGGACAAAGCAAACATATAGATGTCAGATTTCATTTCCTTCGATTGTTGGTAAATAAAAAAGTTATTGACATTGTCTTTTGCAAAACTGAAGACTAAGTGGCCAATATTTTCACGAAGGCCCTCAAGAAGGAAACCTTTTTGAAATTAAGAAGATTATTTGGCATATGTATCAGTGAAAATTTGATTTAAAGGGAAGTGTTAGAATATAAATCGAATTTATATAGTTAAAAAATAAAGGATAAGGATTGCCAATTCGTGCCAACTATTCACCAACTCGTGCCAACTATTTGCCAACTCGCAACTTGGCAAATTTGTGACAACTAATGACAACCAGCAACAACTAAGCAACAACAAAGTGCCAACTTGCAATTTTTGTTTTTTAGTGATATAGAAAGGGCTTTTAGCCATTATAAATAGGAGACATTAGTTTTTTCGTACGATGTATGTGATAGAGGAGTAATAGAGGTGATAGAAAGTCATTTTGTGAGAGTAAAAACTCTGACTAGTTGTTCTAGCAAAAGAATGAGTGTAGAGTTATAACTCTTAGTAAGAAATAAAGAGCAGCAGCCTCTTTTGTCCCCTTTGTGTGATTATACTTTTATCTTGTTCAATAGTTGAGAGTGTATTTAGAAAATATTATTAGAGGGCCCATTGATCGATTCCAACACAAATTATGTATAGTTCACCATTGATAGCTTATCTGGACAGGTATTGAAATTATTTTATTCTTGAATAATATTCATATTCCTCACATAGTATTGCATATTGATAAACAATTTGAGTTGGAAATTTGGAATTCATTGCATGATCAATTCTCGACGTATTTTTACAAAAATATTATTATATTATATAAATACGAAACAAACGGTCTATATATATACACATTAATAAGAATATATTTTGTAACGCCCCGGATCCCGAGGCATTTCACTTCGAGATCCGAAGTGCTACTCACAGACGAACAATCATTCCAAAATCAAACAGAAACTAACATAATGCATTCATACTAAATCCCAACAAAAAAATACCATTGCAGGCCATTAAAATCCTAAAATACAATCTCATAACTTAATGTGCCAAAATTCATGACAAAATTCAAATTACAAGCTAAACGTATTCACGGTTCAAACGGGGACTTAACTAAACCAAAATATCATATCCGGATATTCTCACTATTACAAGCTGACAATCTATACATTCTTAACAAATTTTGAATCAAAACGTTCAACATGTCCTGGTACATGCTTATATATATATATCAATTCCCAAGTGAATGTCGTATACTAACACGAAATTTCAATCACTAAATCCACGGTCAAAACAGAACTTCAATCATTCAAATCTTGGTCTAGAAACCTACATGATATTATGGAATCATGAGTCCACTGACCCAGTAAAACTTATGGCAAAAAATAGGAACAAGGAGTACGAACGATAAATAGAACAGTAATGGACAGGAATGTGATTCAGTGAAGCAGTACAGTACAGTCAGGACAGTGTAATCAAATAGATAACAGTAAACAGTAATCACATTCGAGTCATTTAAGGTTGAATCAAGTAGTTTTGGTGGATCTATCACCCTTATATCTTCAAACAGATTCATCCTTATCCCTCCAATGCTCTCATAAGAGCCAATACAGTAAAAGCACTATCGACTATCCATGTACTTTAAGATAGGCTTTCAGAACCCTACCTCTAGGGCTCGTCCAGTCTATCCAACAATAGGGGAGTCCCAGGGGTTCTAATAGTCAATCCGATATTGCCCGTATCAGATATCCCTGACAAATCCCAGGGCCCAACAATAAACATTCATTTAGGTTCAGGAACAATCAGTCATTTCGGTTATATCAGTAAGCCATTACGGCATAGTATTCGATTGACCAATAACATTAAACAAATAGTTCAAAAATTTGGCCAATCATATCAATCAAACAAACTGGAATTTGGAATCATAAACTGTAGAGAACAAATGGATCGAAATTGAGATCATAGACTATAGAGGACAAATAAATCGGAATTAGACTATGAACCAGAGGAGTTTTCATTTGAGGTCTTCATCTTATTAAGAGGGTAAAATACGAGAGAAATTATTTAGAATAAATATAAATTTTGAAATTTATTTTATTCGAACATTGGCTAAAAACCTCACTCGGATCGTAAAAATGATTTTTGTTAATAGGTATGAAGTTTAAATTTAAAGATATTTCATTTAGAGAAAAAATATCAAAATAGTTCAAAATCAATATTTTTCTAGCGGCAGTTTACTTTTCGATTATTTTAAAAAATTCATCTTAATGAGTTAAAATCTGTATTTTAACTCCATAAATAACTAGACTTGATAATCTTTCTAATGATATATTTTTTGGGTTGATTCAATAAGGAAAAGTCCGATTTAAAAATTTGGAAAATAGAAGCCGAGGCAGAGTCAATTTAGCTTCTTGGAAATCTGGCGGGTCATGTTCTAAGGATGGTTTTGGCCATAATTTTCTATAAGTTTTAGTGAATCTAAATTCTAATGTTATCTACACTTAATAAGGTTTCCAACGGTATATTATATAAGTCATTTGGATGAGGGGAAGTTAAGTTTTCAAAGTCGAGAAGTTGAAGATATGACAGTGACGTTACTAGAATATGGCAGAAATGACAGTCGGTATTCCGAGGCCATTTTCGCCCTTTTTCCTTTTTTTTTTTAAATTCTTGATTCTAAAGGCATCTAGACTCAAAGAGGTTTCCAATGGTATATTATATGAGTCATTTGGACGAGTGGAAGTCGAGTTTTGGCAGTTAAGAATTGAAGGGCTGTGCTAAGCTTCTAGACAAAAAATGAAACAAGACAATTTTCCAAATCTTTGCGAGCGCTGGAGTGCCGGTTTGGGTGCTTGAGCACCGAGCTCACTAGAAAAATAATGTTACATGATTTTGAACGGGCGCTGGGGCGCCTGTTCTCGACCTAAAATTTTATTTTTTGTCTTTTTATTTTCTTTCAATTTTTTATCCAAAATCACATTTTTAGGGTTCTTATAAGTTCATAAACATTTCTAAATCGTCGTTTTGGAGTTCGATCAAAGAATTTTTGAAAAATCAAAACCAAGTTAAAACACAACGTTTTCATCCATTTTCTTTATTTTCTTTTGATTTTAGTAATAAATCATCCTCATTTAGTCGATGGTCCCAAGTACAATCTTAGTCCAGTGTAGGGAAGACATGAAAGAGGTTCACAAGTCATAGAATCAACATTTCAAAGCAAGAGCTCATATAAACGATAACAATGAACTTAGCAACAAGTTCATACGACGATAGCTAACATGATTACGATACGAAATACAATGAGCTCAGCACAATAAGATGATCAATCATGAGAAGCACATAAGCATGAGTGTAGTGCCCCAGATCGCGATAGCATTCCGCCCCACAATTTGGGACGTTACTCATGGTCGGACAGGAAATCTAAATCCAATACAGTAACTAGAACATAAAAATCATACATGTTATAACATCAAAATATTGTTCTTACATGTCCAATTTTCAAAATACAGTTACAATTCAATCTATCTATACAAAATAGGCCATTACTAAAATCTATCAATACAAATATGTAAAATACAGTGTAAGGTTCAAAATAGTCAGGACAGTAATTATCAATTTGATAATGGTAAATAGTAATCACATTCAGGTTGTATAAGGCTGAATCAAACAGTTTTGGTGGATCTACCACCCTTATAACTTCAAACAGATTCAAACTTGTCCCTCCAATGCTCTCGTAAGAGCCAGTACAGTAAAAGCACTTGTCGACTAACTACGTGCTTTAAGATAGGCTTTTGAAACCCTAAACTCCAGGGCTCGTCCAGTCTATCCAACAGTAGGGGATTTCTAGGGGTTCTAATAGTCAATCCGATATTTCTCGTATCAGATACCTTTATCAAATCCCAGGGCCCAACCGTAAACATTCAGTTTGGTTCAGAAACAGTCAAATCAGTACGGTATATCAGTAAGCCATGACGACACAGTAATTGATTGACTAAGAGCGGTAATAAATCGGTTCAGTATCTAGGTCAATCTTATCATTCAAATCAGGTCGGGAATTTCGAACTTATGGACTTGAGGACTCATTGCATAAAAATCTAAATTCTTAATTTAGAAAACGTGATAAGGACGTGGGTTATCGAAAAGAAGTCAAAAATACATTTAAGATCATGAAAACGAATTTAAAATGTTCTGAAATGGGTGCTAGGGTGCTGGGGCGTCGAGATACTAGGATGAAGTCGGATTTTTTTTTTTTGAAAAGATTAAGCGAGCGCTGGAGCGCTCAGCATCGGTATCAGTGCTCAAGCGCCGAGCTTACTGGAAAAGTGAGGTTTCATGGTTTCGAATGGGTGCTGGAGCATCGTTTTGGGCACTTAAGCACCGAACGTACTGGAAAATGATGTTCATGATTGTTGGACGGGCACTGGGGGCACCGGTTTGTGCGCTTGAGCGCCCACTGGACGTTTGGGCACTCAATCCGAGCACTTAAGCGCCTATTCGTGGCCAAAATTCTGTTTTTTCGTCCTTTTATTTTCTTCTAATTTTAGGTTTAAAACTACATTTTCTGGGTTCTTTTGAGTCCATAAACATTTCTAAACCATTGTTTTTGGGTTCGAATGAAAATTTTTTGGAAAAATCAAAACCGAGTTAAAACACAATGTTTTTATCTATTTTCCTTATTTTCTTTCACTTTTAACATCAAATCCTCCTCATTTAGTCCATGGTCCCAAGTACATTTCAGTTCAAGCATAGGTAGGATATCAAGAATGTTCTCGATATATTTGATCACGATTTTCATGTGTTGAGCTCATACTAACGGTAACAATAATCAAAGCAACAAGATTTGAACGATAAGGAACGACATGCTCAAGTAAGATAAGCTCAACATAGAACGAAGAACAAATCATGGAAGGAACGTATAAGCATGCAAAAAGAGAGACGAGGTTCCATAAGTCTTACCTTAGTCCTAAGTTCAATCCGTTAATCACTTCGAGTTCCGAGTTTATCAACCGTATCAATGCCTAAACCAAGTCATAAATACTTATATCAAACTCTATATTACATCATCATAAATACATAAACATGAACCAAGCTCTTACTTACCAATGGTAGAGTGTGTAACACCTAGACTTCCCGTGGATTTCCTTTAAGACTTAAGTTTTAAAATGTGCAAGTGTGTGTAGTGTGTTGTAGCCTAGAGAGAGAGAGATGATGGGGTGAAAATTGAGGTTGAGCTTTTTTTTTCAGATTTTTGGAGTGGCCAAAGACTTGCAACAAGGCTCATCTTCTATTTGTAGAGAGAGGGACTTGTGGGGTAGGTTGCTAGTCAAGTTTGGAGCATGACTCCTCACCAAACACCATGCTCTTCTTACCAAAAGGGAAGGGTGCCCATGCCTTAAAATCATATTTCATTATATATATATACACAGATATATTTTTTTGGATGTTTAGTGTATATACATACACATATATATGGGCTAAAATTGTGGAAAATGTTTTGGGCTATTGTTTGGGCTCATATGAAGTTTAATTGGGCTGAAATTATTGTAGAAATCGAGGCCCAATCAAGAGAAAAATATTTGGAACATGTGGTATGTGTTTTTGCAAATAAAACGTTTCTCGTTTTATTGAAATCGTTTTGATTTAAGAAATTGTCAATTTGTAACTTTCAAATCAAGGAAATCTCGGGGTATTACAATGAGGAAAAGGGAAACGAGGTTCCATAAGTCTTACCTCTTGTCCTAAGTTCAACCCGTAAATATACTCCGAGTCTTTCCGAGTTTACCAAGCAACAATATCAACCTTATAAAAACCATGACTCTCTATCAAACTTGAGTACTATTAAACATATCATATGGACATAAGCTAAATCATAACTTACCAAATGTGTAGAGAGGTCACCCCCCTAGATTTCCCTCTTTTCGATTTCCTTAAAACTTGAACTTGAAATGTGTTTGTATGGAAAGTGTGGAGTGGCCGAGAGAAAGGATGGAGTGGGATTAGATGTGCTTCTTTTTTTTTTTTTTTTTTTTTTTTTTTTTCAGATTTTGAGTGATTAAAGAGTGGCAACAAATCTTAACTTCAATTTATAGAGAGAGGGGTTAGTGGATTAGGTTGCTAGTCAATCTTTGGGACATTAATTTTCACCAACCACCATGATCTTCTTACCAAAAGGGAAGGCTGCCCATGCCATGAAATCATTTTTTTTTTTTTTTTTGAAATGCTGAATATATATATATATATATATATAGCTGAAAATTGTGGGGAATATTTGGGCCATCATTTGGGCTCAAATGAAGTTTAATTGGGCTGGAAATTTTGAAGAAATCGAGGCCCAATCGAGAGAAAATATTTGGAACATGTGATATGTGTTTCGAAATCAAAATGTTTCTCATTTTATTGAAATCAGTTTTATTTTACGAAATTGACGATTCGAAAATTTTTATTAAGGAAATCTCGGGATGTTACATAGTCATTCAATAAAATCAAATGAAATTAAAATTTTGGTATGAAAAAATGACATATCAAATATTCGACTAAGTTTATAGGCTCAATTAGAATTACATAAGTTTTTCCTTTTTCTTTTTTTTAATATGAAACTTAATCACTTGTTTTCTCTGAGAAAAATAAAATTAGTTAAAAATTAAGGATTAGAATCATACTTCTTGACGAGGAAAAATATAAATTTTTATACAAATATAAAATAATATATATAGTTATGCATGTAAAAATAAAAATGAAAAATATTAATTTAATAATTTATTTTTCAGTTCTATTTAGTAAATTGAAATTAAAAATTAAAATCAATTTCAACATCAAGCACAATCAAATTATATATATATATATATATATATATTTGAATTTCAGTACACATTGATTGTGAATTTAATTTATCCTTTTTTATTTTTTCATTTACAATGGATCAAAATTTGATGAACTTGAACTTTAATCAATGCATTTGATCATTTTTAGGAAAATTTCACTTTTGATATTGTAGGATATCTCTCTTAATATATGTGATATCATTACTTTTAGACTTTGCACACTAAATACCATTATTTGGTGAACTTTGATACAAGAGGTACATTAATCAAAAAAAATATTGAGAAGTGCATGTGACCACTAGTGGGCCAAAATGAGAGAAAATCAGGGGATTAAGGCTAATCACAACAAATAACTTTTCTTTTCTTTTCTTTTTCTTTTTTTCCCCTTTCAAATTTTTAGCAGATAGCTAAGAAACACAAAGGAAAACCAAGAAAAGCAAGGGGGAGAGAGAAAGAAATGTCTTCTTCTACTTTATGGAGAAACAAATTAGAAGAATATATTGTTGCAAGGTGCAACGTAATAGTCATAAAAACATTGTGGAGAGATAGAAATTCGAGAAAAAGATTCATAAGTTGTTTTAGGTCGAGAAAAGGGTTCAATGGATGCAGCAACAAAGCTAAAATGGGGACAGTGGGGGCGGCTGTGCCCATTGGAATTTCAATAATAAGCTTTAATTTCATTAATTTTTTCACTTATTGCCAATAAAATTAAAAAAAAAAATGTCCTGGTAAACCTATTATAAATAAAACACAAAAAAAGAAAAAAGAAAAGGAAAAAGGGCCCTTTTAACTGGGGTGAAAGTAAGTGAAGCTTCCTTTATATTTTTTTATTTGTTTAATTATTGTTTTTTCATTTCCCTAGGCTTAGAAGGTGTTTTACATTATTTCTAGTAGCAACTCTTAGTTTCTAAGGTGGCACTTACAATTGATTGTAAAAAAAAATTATCTGATTATGAACTGGTACAAGCTATTTTTTAGTATTAGAAAACTCTATTTTTGCTATCAATTCTCTAAAATTAATCAGTAATATAATCTCACAAGCAGTCTTGAGGCTTTTGTGAGGTCTTGTAAGTTATTTCTTGTAAAAATATGTGATTATAATTCTAAATACCACTGCTTTTTGTTGACTTTCAGTGAATTATTAGATTATTTCCAAATACCAAATACTTTTGATTATAATATAATTTTTCAACTTTCAGTAAATGCAGATAATTATGCTTTTAAATAATTTATTGCAAACATCACCTAATCATTGAAAAGTGATTCTAAAAGGCTTTATAATAAGTAACATCTACTTTTTGAAAAGTGATTTTAAACTAAATCAGCCAAAATTTAAAAACATTTGACTAGGTGCGTTTAGATTGTGCTTCTACTTTTCATAAAACAATTAATTTAATAAAACTACGAAAAATCACTTTTTCTGGCAAGCACCACCATTAATTTTTTAACAATTTTTTTTTTTATTTTTTTATTTATTTTAAGTTGTAAACACCCTGCAATTTGGCTACACACTTCTATGTAGTGAAGCAATGCCTAACACTCTCTAGGATCTTCATTATTTAGGAATAGAACTTTTTGCGAAGGATATTTTTTTTTTTTTTTTTTATGGAAGGGAATTTTTGCAAAAAACTACAAGTAAATAGTTTTAGCCTTGATTAGATATGTAGATACATAGGTATGCGAACTGAGAAAGGTTGTAGTACCTAAATTACTCTGTGGAATCAGGAACATGAAATGAAGAAATTGCTCAACACGTGGACGAAGGATTTATTTGTGACATTAAGTGGTTGTTGTTTCATGCTTATCCTTCGTGTTTCTTAGCTAACTACTGAAAAATTAAAGGGAAAAATTTTATAATACAGTAAAGAACCCTAATCGCGTGAATCCCAATTTCGACCCATTGGTGGCCACATGTTTTGCACATGGCCCTTCAATTAATTTCTTTGATAAAAGTATATTTTCTGTCCAAGTTGGCAAAACAATAATACTCAAGGTGTAACGCTTCAAACTAATGGTATGGCGTGTGTTACAGGAGGTATCCTGTGATAGCAAAAGTGAATTGTTCCACCTTTTAACGGGCAATTATAGGTAAGTAAATTGCTCCTCAACTATTCAATCAATAGGAGTTGAACTAGCAAATGCCAGATAGGATCCTCTATTCTAAAATAATATTTTGTTTCATAGTGTTTTCCATACTTTGAATACATATACCACGTGTATTAAATATTTTCTTATAAAAATATTTAATAATAAATGCAATATATATGGCATATATTTAAAAGTATGAAATATAAAATGAATGAAATACCATTTTGAAATAGGGATTTCATTCCGAACCAACGTATGGAACACTAACGTTTAAACCCCTGACTTTGCCATGACTCATCTAAACCCCTGAAAGCATCAGGACAAATATACCCATTGAATATGAAATTAAAGTTTAAGAGAAGACCCTAAGCCAGACGAACCTGCACTTTAACGATTACGAACATGGAAATGAAGATGAGAAGAGTACTGATAACAAGAATCAAAGAGGTTTTGGCTTCTTGATTACCATCAATATTTTGGCGAGCTAATTGATACTAGAAAGGGAAGCAGATGGTGTTCATGGCTCCAAGAATCTTCAAGTCTCAAGATTCATCCCATTAAAACATTTATATTATTCCAAAGTTCCTCATACAAAGTTAATGTACAAATGTCATTCTTATGAGAATTTTGGGAAGTTTTTCTAGAGAGGTTAAGTCGTACATTTAGAGTCCTATTTTACACAAGTAGTGAGACAAAATTGCGACATATACAATGACATGAGTGTTATACAACACAAAACATACAACCAGAGCACGGATATTTGTGCTGCTAAAATAGTTCCAACAAGTAAGTTACACAAGGATTTATCAAAAAAAAAAAAAAAAGAAAT
>JACFYI010003582.1:5078-15106 GCA_014898755.1 Handroanthus guayacan | reverse complement strand
TTCAAAATTTTGAGAAATTAGTATTCAATCAAAAGTGGCTCAAGTTGAGTCAATAACCGATCACCTATGTATAAGCGTGTAGATAGATAGATAGATATTAAAATTGACATTAAATAAATGCATACCCTATACATGTGAAATTAAATGACTAATGTATGACTTATATATGTGATGTACGACATGCATAATTATGAGATATAAAAAGGGCATTTGACATTATCTTTGGCTGGAACTTTTAGCTTCCAACAACTGAAAAGTGATTTGAAGACTGTTTGGTAAAATAATTTCTATTTTTTCATCAAATTTCAAGTTTGATAAATTTTTTTTTTTTTTTAACAAACACTTATCATTATTTTTTATTTTATAATTTACTTATTTTTTATCTAGTTTTTGCATTTGGTTCCAAGCACTCAACTTTTACTACTCGTTTTTACTATTGACTTGTCAACTTTTTTCAATTAAAAATTACTCATTTCTAAATCAAAAGCAATACCAAACACCGTTAAAGTAAGGGCTAATTAGTGACTCGCTAGTGAGCTTTAAAAATGAGTGTATTGATGATAGGATAATATTGAATAGAATTTGTAATGCCCCGGATTTTAGTGGCATTTCGCCCCGAGATTCGATATGCTACTCGCAATCTGAACTTAACTAAAACCGCAAATAGAAATTTCAACGTGTTGAAATCGTAACTTAATGATTCAGATATTCCAAAATACAGGTTGAAAATTCTTAAAATACATTACAAAGCCCAAAATACAAGCTAAACTTACCCGTAATTATAACCAGAACTATCTAAACAAAAACATTCATAATTATATATTCCAAAAGGAAACAGAAACTCTAGCAGGAAGCCGTCCAATCATTCTGATCCACCAGTCTAAACACCTACAGATTATTTATGGAATAATGAGTCCACTGACCCAGTAAAACTTCTGGCATAAGACTGGAGTACAAGATTCAACGATAAACATATCAAGAACAGAAATCATGAATGTGACCTCATATAATATTTTAGAACAACAGAACGAAGAGAACGGATGGGCATCATAAATCATATGTCACATTCATGTCAATAAAGCTTATGAGGTTGATTCAAACGTTTGGTAGATCTATCACCCTTATAATTCCAACATATAACATACATATAATCTTTATCTCTCCGTTTTGCTTCTCCGAGCCGTCCCTCAAGGAGAGCCATACAATATTTGAGACACAATTGCCGCAGCACGGTCGACCACGAGTCTCAGGAGTAACTCTTTGGAATCCTACCTCCAGGACCCCTCCGAGTTATCCAACATACAAGAATTCCCAAGGACTCAGATTGTCGATTCAATATGGCCCAATCCGATACCCTTGAAAATTTCCAGGGCCCAACATTTATACGTTCATATAGGCTTGGAACAAACTGAACATATTAGAAACATATCGGAATCATATAGCCACTTCGGGCACATTTTCAATTGGCCAATCATATCAAACAAATAATTCAAAACTTAGCCAATTATATCAATTAAATGATCCGAAATAAGAACAAACAGAATGTATCAGAAACATATAGCCACAATGGCTCATATCAAATGTACGAACGAATCAAACATATGAATCGAGTTTAGATCTTGGACTTAGAGATATTATTTTAAAAGTTTAAAATATTCTCAAGAAATGAGATATGGACTTGATTTGGTGAATCAAAATCAAAACATAAATACTTGATACTTGAATGGGCATTAGAATGCCTGATTTAGAAATTGGATTATTTCAAAAAAAAAGAAAATTTTCGAGCAATTATAGGTACAAACAATTCAATTGGGGTTTTAAACATATAAAAATCATTCATAAGCTCGAAATATTTCAAAAACATAATTCTTAGGAATATTCAAAAGATTAATATTAATCGGTAGAGGTTTATAGCAAAAAACAAGTTCAATAAACGATCCGTCTTAATTTCGGATATAAGAAAACCGTTTAAAAATCTTTAAAATATTTTGAAGAGATAAAATACGGATTTAAGTTAGCAAAATAAAGTCAAAATATAGGAAATTTGGCTACTGGAATGGGCGTCCCAGCCCCCGGTCGGGAGCTCGAGCGCCCAGCAACCAAAATGGCTACTGAGATTGTAATACCCCGAGTTTTCCTAATTAAAATTTCAAATCGTCAATTCTGTCAAATTATTTCGATTCAATAAAATGAAGCACGTTTTGATTCCAAAAATAAGTTTCACACATTCAAAACAATTTCTCACGTCGGAGTCTTGATTTCTTACGGAATTTTAGCCCAATAGAGATTTTCTAAGCCCAAGTGTTGGCCCAAAACACGGCCCAACATTTACCACACAATTCCAGCCCAAATTGATTTAAACAAAAAAAAAAAAGGGCAAGCAAATCATATTTCCAATCATCAACATGGCCAGACGGATTTTCCACTGATTTTAGGGGATGGTTGGTGGGATTTCTTGCTGAAAATTGACCATCAAATGATGGCTTCTTCACTATAAAACTTGGTTGAAGGAAGGGGGGTTTATTTTCAGAATTTCACTCCAAAACGTGGTAGAAACTTGGCTCATTTTCCTTTATTTTTCCAATCTTCACGGCAGCTTCATCTTAGCACCAACACTTGACAAAATTTCTAAAGTAACAGAGGGGACTTTGGGGATAACACACTCCTACCTTGGTAAGCTTGATGTTAGCTTAATAAATAAGTGGTTTCGATATGGTTAAGTGAGAGTTAACACTTGGTTTGATTGTCATTAGGTGATTAACTCAATATTTGGAACATCTAGCACTTCTTCAAGACAAGCCTAGAAGCTTAAGCAAGTAAGACTTATGGCTTTCATTCTCTTGTTCTTGATTGCATGCTCCATTTCATGCATCATGTGATACTCGGATTTCAAGCTCATAAGTATGTTGTTCATGTTGTTATTGTTGTATATTGTGAACTCTATTGCCAATGAAGATGGTTTTCTTGGTATATATATATATGATAATCCACTGACATGAACATCTTGAGCCCCTAATGTTCGTAAAAATCATGACCTGAGCTTGGATGAGTTATTGAACTAAGGACCATGGACTATGAGGTGGATTTGATCACCTAAAAACGGACAGAACGAATGATACGGACAAAACATTATGTTTTGACTCGATTTTCACTTAACGAAAAATCTTTAACCAAATGTTTAAAATGTTGTTTTAGAAATGTTTATGGGTATAAAACAACTTCAAAAATGTGATTTTGAATCAAAAATCAAAAGAAAATAAAAAGGCGAAAAATCAAAAATTAGGCTGAGACTCAGCGCTTAAGCACTCAAAACGAGCGCCCAAGCGCACGAAATGAGCGCTCCAGCGCCAGTCTGGTTGGCCAATTCCAAAAGCTAGGCGCTCAAGCGCCCAGCTCACTACAATAATTTTGTTTTTGGGCGCCTGAGCGCCCAAACCGGCGCTTAAGCGCCTGAGCTGATACTCTTTAATGCAATTTTGACTTCTTTTAGGTTGAACCGAGTCCGTATCCGATCTTTTAAAGTATGATTAAGTTTTTCAAAATGATGAAACCTCTAGTCTCTAGTCCATTCCTAGTTTGTTCGAACTAAACAATTAACTAAGTTTCTGAATTGTCCGTTCTATCGTTTGTAGTCAATCAAAACGTGTTAATAGTTTCACGATTCTGATATGATTGTACTGTCCTGATTATCCGTAGCCTACTGCTCTGACTGTCTATTGGGCCCTGGGGATTTATATGAGTATCGGATCGGGCAATGTCGGGTTGTCGATACGAGCTTATGTGAAGCCTCATTTGTGGGATAATCCGGACTACCCTGAAGGTAGGGTCCTGAGGGATTATCTTAAAGCACGTACGTCGGCTATGATTTATTGTATCTGTTGCTCTTTCGAGAGTTGGAGGGATAAAGATCTTGTATATTGAAGATATAAGGGTGATAGACCTACCAAACGCTTGATTCTGCCTTATGACTTGAATGTGATTTATCTGTTATTTCTATCAACTTGATTGATCATTCTGAATGTTGTAAACTATTTACTGAAATCACATTCTTGTCCTATTGTCGTTATGCTTATTACTTGGAACTCTCCCGCTTCTATCATCTTGCCATAAGTTTTACTGGGTCGTATGACTCATTACTTTATTATATTATGTAGGTTTTTAAACTTTTGGCCGTTGATCGGAGAATTTGATATTTATCTACATAATCTCTTTTGACATTGTAATTAAGCCTGTATTCCTAGCTCGACTAGATTTTTGAATCTATGGTTTGTAAATTTAGATAGTTGAGCTTATTTTGGAAAGATATGTAATATGTATGAACATTTCTGGTATGACTGAATTTCCAATGGATTTAGTTTGATTTGAGCATGTTAGTTCCTGTTTTGGTTTTAGTATGTATCCCGACTGCGAGGAGTGTCTCGGATCACAAGGCGGACGTACTATCGTGACCCGGGGCATTACAGAAATGGGCGCTTAATCCCTCATTTTGGGAGCTCAAGCGCCCAAACAATAACTGAGAATTTTTTTTTTTAATTTCTGGGAAATCTTCATAAATTTCCCTACAACTTTTGTAAAGCATGTTCTATGAAATTCTAAGCCTAGCCACTTGAAAAAAAATTAAAGAAAGTAACTAAAAATCAATTTTTTTATCAAGTTTATTTGTTACTTTCTCCTTCTTTCATTTTCGTTTCAAATCTTTCATTTTTGTTCCAAAACTACATTTTTGGTGTTTTCTTATACGTAAAAACATTTGTAAATTATCGATTTGAAATTGGTTATGAGATTTTTTCGAAAGATCGTTTTTAAGTCGAATAATACGATTTTTGCCCATATCTCTCATTTTTAATCAATCATTGGTTTATTTCTCCTCTTAATTCTTGGTCCATTGTTCAAAACTCAATCCAAAGCATAGGTATAGATGTCAAGAGGATTCGTTAAGCTTTGGATTTACATAATCATGGAATAGAACTTATAAACGGCAAGGAACAACAATGGTAACAACATAAGCTCATAACATTTCAACGAAGATTAAGATAAACAATAGCTCATTGGCATGCTTATTCATTCATGAAAAGAACTAGAAACATATGCTCAAATGAAGATCAAGGAAGCCATAAGTCTTACCTCTATGAGCTTAAACTCGAAAATGTAAGTGATCCAAGCTTATGACTTCAATACCTATAACCATATATATTCATGTCAAACACTATCATACATATCACTTAACCATTCTTAAACCACAAGTCTTAAGCTTCTTACCAAGAGTTTTGGGATGAGTGTTCACCACCAAGAGTCCCCCTTTAAAGCTGAATCGGTTTTATAGAGAGAAAGAGTTTGCAATATGTTTGAAAGAAATTTTTTCTAAGTGTGAGAGTTATGGTTTTTGCAGAAAATTGTGCTCAACGTTGAGGGCTATTTATAGAGTGTATTTGGGGTCAAAATGCAAGAATCTTGAAGCTTGGACCCCTCAAAATAAATACTAACTCTTGGGGCTAGCTAGGGTGGCTTGTGATGGATGGATGGGATGAAAATCCCATCCAATGGCAGCTATGAAATGCTGCTGCCGGCTGGCTGTTCTGCAGCTTCAGTTTTCCTCTTTTTTTTAATTCAAATATGTTATTTCTTGGTCAATAAAAATGGCTAGGGTTTGGGCTATGTTTTGGGTTTGTTTCATGGACCTTTTGGACTCGTTTTTCGATCGAAATGTGACGAGAAATGAAACGTGTTTGCTCAAAAAATTTTCGGATGCATGAAACGTGTTTTGATATTAAAACGATGTTTGATTTTGAAATCAAATAAATTTTCAAAAAATCGATGACTTGAAAATTTTATTTAGGGAATTCTCGGGTGTTATAGAATTAGGAAATGTTTTGCTACAAAAATGTTATAAGAATTGTGCAAAAAAAAAAAAAAAAAAAAATTCAAATAATTATAAATAAATTGAATTAGTAATATTTTAGGGCTGAAGCTGAAATCATTCCTTACTTTATTGTATTTGGTTGGATGTGCTAATTTATCCAATCTAGCATTATGTTTACTTAAAAGATTGCAATCCTTGATTAAATTAAAGGCGTATGATTATTGCTCCTGATTCCTTTACAGGGGATTCCAACCTTGGGGTAGGATGTAATCATTCTACTTGGCTCACTAAACTATATGCCAAAATATCCCCATACCAACTTCACATATTACTTAGTTTACCCTTCAATTTTATTTCCTCAATTTCCTTCAATTTTACTATTCAAATTTCCCTCGGTTTTACTTTTGTGATAGTTCATGTGTTGTCATTTATTGGTTCTTTTTAAGAGATTCTAAAATGAAATCAAATCTTGCCATCATTTATCCTAGGCAACTGTAAAGTTATATTAATTTTAAAATAAGATTTTGAAATTTAAATTAAAAAGATAAATAAGTTTTTAAAATGATGAAATATAATTCCTACTTTAGACGTCAAGTAATTAAATTGAATATAAAATTTAGATAGTGTAATGCCCTGGGTCACGATAGCACACCTGCCTCATGATCCGGAACGTCACTCGCAATCGGAAGACATGCTAAAACCAAAACGGAATACTAACATGTGCAAAATTAAACTAAAATCCTCCAGAATACACATTCATACCAATGATTCATTCATAATACATATCCAATCAAAATAAGCTCAACTACCTAAATATACAAACCACAAGTCCAAAAGTCTAGTCGAGCTCGAATTACAAGCTTAATTGCAGTACCAAAAGAAAACTTAGGCTAATCGGCTCAATTTCTTCGATCAATAGCCAAAGGCCTAAGAACCTACATAATATGATAGAATCATGAGTCACACGACCCAGTAAAACTTATGGCATAAAGATAGAAGTGCAAGAGTTCCAAACGATAAGCATTTCGACAACAAGACAAGAATGTAATTCCAGTAACAATTCAGAGCAATTTCAGAATGAGCAATCAAGCTGATAACAAGAACAAGTATCACATTCAAGTCATAAAGGCAAAAATAAGCAATTTGGTAGGTCTATCACCCTTATTTCTTCAATATATTTCATATAATATCCTTATCCCTCCAAACTCTCGAAAGAGCAACGGATACAGTACAGCACAGTCGACTACGTGCTTTAGAATAATCCCTCAGAACCCTACCTCTAGGGTCGTCCAGATTATCCCACATATGAGGATTCGCATGAGTTCGTATTGACAACTCGACTTTGCCCAATTAGATAATCATACAAATCCCCAGGGCTCAACAGACAGTCATTCAATAGGCTATGAACAATCAGGACAATTCAAACGTATCAAAATCATGAAGCTATTGGCACGTTTTGATTGACTACTAATGATAGAACGGACAACTCGGAAACTTAGTCAATCATTTAGTTCAAACAAACTAGAAGTAGACTATGGACTAAAGGATCCATCATTTTAAAACTTAATCATACTTTAAAAAGATCGGATACGGACTCAGTTCAACCAAACGAGATCAAAATCACAATTAAGTGTGCTGAGTTGGGCGCTTGGGCACCGGGTTGGGCACTTAGGCGCCTAATCAATAAAAATTTTCCATTGGACTGAGCGCTTGAGCGCCTAGAGCGCTCAGCCTCTGGAATGGATTTAAAATTTCTATCGGACTCGGTGCTTGAGCGCTCATTATGAGCGCTTAAGAGCTTGCATGGGCGCTTGGGCGCTCGTTTTAGCGCCCAGTCTCAGCCAAAATTCTAAATTTTCATCTTGTCTTTTTCTTTTAACTTTTGGTTCAAAATTACATTTTTGGGATTGTTTCATGTCCATAAACATTTATAAAACATTGTTTTTAATTTGTGGTTAAGAAATTTTTGAAGAATAAAAATCGAGTCAAAACATATCGTCATGTCCGTATCTTTCATTTTTATCCTATTTTAGGTTATCAAATCCACCCCATAGTCCATGGTCCTTGATTCAATAATATTCCAGAGCTCAGGTTATGATATCGAAGAATCACCGAGGGCTTAAGATGTTCATGTCAAGGGTTTTGTACGTATATAATAAGGAGATCATCTTCATTTGCAATACAAGCTCACAAAAATCAACCATATCAACATGAATAACATACTTATGAGCTTTGAAATAGAATAACACATGAGGCATGAAATGGAATATAGGTTCAAGAATAAGAGAGGAAAGACCATAAGTCTTACTTGGTTAAGCTTTTAAGCTTGTCTTGACAAAGCGATAAATGCTCCAAGTTGAGTTAATCACCTAATGACAACCAAAATATATTTTAACTCTCACATATCCATGTCAACTCACTTATTTAACATGCTAGCACTAAGCTTACCAAGGTTGGAGTGAGATATCCCCAAAGTTCCCTCTTGTTACTTAAGAAATTATCAAATGTTGGTAAGGAAATGGAGCTACCGAGAGTGCTGGAAATGTGGAGGAAAATGAGATGTTTTCTGCAGAAATTTCTTGAAGAACAATGGTTGAAAGAAGCCTAAATCTCTTCTCTTTATAGTGTGAGGGTTGCATGCAAATGAGTGGACAAAGTTTTGGCAACCAAATCCCATGGATTAGAGTGGGTTTTGGCTGAACCATGCTGCCCATGCTGCAGGTTGAAAAATTTGATTTCTTTGTCTCTCTCTCTCTCTCTCTCTCTCTTTATGTTAATTATTTGGGCTAAAATTGCATGGCTGACTTTTGGGCTTAACTTGGATGGTTTTGGGCCTATTTTTGGGCTTGATAGAGTCTTGTTGGGTTGAAATATAGTAAGAAGTCGAGACTCCGACGAGAGAAAATATTTTGAACATGTGAAACTTATTTTCGGAATTAAAACGTTTTTCGTTTTATTGAAATCGAAATAATTTGAGAAAATCGACGATTTGATATTTTAATTAGGGAAATCTCGGGATATTACAGATAGTTTGTTGAAAACATTAAGTCAAAATACAAATTTCATGTAAAGGAATCAATTAGCGAAAAGTGAAATTGAAAAAAAAAATTAATGAAAGAAAACGTATATTAATTAACTAAGAAAACAATTAAGGTAAGAAAATTAATGGATTGCGTAATTTTACTTTGAGTGGGAGGACAATAGATGATAAAATATCCATCATATTTTATCGAATTTGGCTAAGGACATATTTGTAACGTAAATAAATAATTCAAGGACATATTTGTAACGTATATAAATTATAAATATAATAGTCAATGAATGTACAAATGTGACGACTATGGGAATATCCACCATATTTTATTGAATTTGGCTAAGCGCATATTTGCAAAGTATATATTATAGATGTAATAGTCAATAAAAGTACATATGTGATGATTATAATAGACTAATATATCTGCCATATTATCATATGAAATATGCATAACATTTCACCGGTTTTTTTTTTAATTTATCATCAATCCATTGTGATCATCTCAACCTTCAAAGTAAACACCCTCTTAGAATAGAAAGGAATGAAGAAAGAGATGGAGTCTAATGGACAAGATAATTCAATTAAAAAATTAAATAGTTTCGAAATGAAATGAAAATGTTTGACTTTAAATTGTTTATCACATTTTTATGGGAGCAATTCACTTCATATGGTACATGATATCCCTTTTAATATATGTGATTGCATTGTTTTTATGTGTTACTATCGAGTACCACATTCACTACACATGATTGTTAGT
Source organism: Handroanthus guayacan (assembly GCA_014898755.1). Lineage (NCBI taxonomy): Eukaryota > Viridiplantae > Streptophyta > Magnoliopsida > Lamiales > Bignoniaceae > Handroanthus > Handroanthus guayacan. Next base: position 5,455 of record JACFYI010003582.1, on the reverse strand, counting down.
AGATGAAAATCGGGGAAATTTGGGGGATATGGCTCAATTGTAGCAATCGAAATTTTTCCCATTCAGTTTTTGGTAGTTAGCAATGTATGAAGGAGAACTAAGAAAGTGAACAGAAAGGAAGAAAAGCAAGAGGAGGGAAGAGAAAAATCTCGGATGTAGGCATCCATGAAAACATATTGGAGAGATGAAAGTATGGGAGAATATTCATAAACTTGTTTTAGGCTGAGAAAAGGGTTTAATGAATGTAATTTCTTCCACTAGTGGCTATAGAGGTATGCGAACGTGGAAAGCCTATAATAACTATAGAATTATCATGGGTAAAGAAATTGCAAAACTATATTGGTGGAAGATTTTTTTGTTTTCTTTTTTTTTTTTTT
>JACFYI010003581.1:55957-70230 GCA_014898755.1 Handroanthus guayacan | reverse complement strand
TCTTTTCAATGTATCAATTTCCTTGTCCCTCGCATCAATTATAGCTTCCAATACTTGCAAATCAATTAATGCCACCTCATTGACAGCAACAGCAGCTGGAGCAATAGCTAGAACAATAACTGGAGAAAAGTAATTTCTCCTCTCCCGGTATTGGATTGAGGGGCAAAACCTATTACACGCAAGTATTAATGTATGTTGTAATTACCCACCAATACAAAGTTACAATATTGAAAACTATTGAATACAAAGTTACAAAGTTACCTTGTCTCTTGTGATCTTTGCCAATAATTCTTCTGCTGCCCTTTTATCATATTGGAGTTTGCTCTCGTTTTACCGAAAAAAATGAGAAAATTCATACAATGAACGTTGTGTCCCCAACGAGGGGACACGTTCATATAACCAAGCCTGTCATCCATAAATGAATTGTTACGCACCATCAAAAACAAATATTAGTATAACTTGATCATTAAAATAAGCATCGCTTACCATTAATGCAATGATGCAACCATTAAAATATTTCTTCTTTGAGTTTTCCCCAACAACACCTCCTAAATGTTTCCTTATTTCACTGACTACAAAGTTGTATGCAGTTTCCCCCCATGCATACAACCCCATCCGAGATAGATCATCCACGTATGGGAGAAGAAAACTAGGTGTCCAGTAATTGCTTGTTGGAAATATGATACAATTAAAAATAAATAGAATATATAACCTACAAAAATCATCTACGCTATCATCACTATCTTTATTTGCATATTCATCTAAAAGCCGAGCTATTTCAGTCCGTTTTACATTTCTTATTTTCCCAGGAAATAAACGCTCCACAATGGAAGACTCCATCTCTAATGATAAGTCAATAGCCTGCCCAACATAGTGCAAGCCCAATACCAGCGAGAATTCGGTGGCAGAAAATGGAACCTCAATATTTTTCCCAAATATAAATGAGAAATTTTTCACCTGAAATCTCTTTAATATAGCTTCTACACGAATGGAGCTAGCATTTAACTTTGGCATCTCCAAGAAATGATGGAAAGACATCTTCCTTATGCCCTGCAATTGTTTCAGCCCCATCTTAACTTTTAAAATCTCTATGATTTTGTGAAAAAAGTAGGAGAGCATCGTGAATAAAGCTTGTATTCTCTTGGTTTCCTTTTTTATTTTTTCTTACCTTTTTTAGATATTTTTTTGTCAATATTGCTGGGTTTTTCAGTTTCAATCATGCTTGATTCCTTCATGGAGGATTTTCTTGAGCTCCTTGTGTCTATCATTTTTGTAATCAAAGAAAAATTTAAATACCTACTGCTAAATACAAACATAAATACCAAATTTTGTAATTTATATACTAAATTTGCTTCTACAATGTACTAACCATGCTTCTTCCTAATCAAAACCAATCTTTCTCATGTTTTAGTACAAATTCAAGCATTTCAAGTATCAACACAAACAAATGAAGCACAAATACATGTTTTTCCAAGTATCATCCCAACATATACATAAACAACCGTAGTATAACAAACATACATTCAAGGATATTTCACAAACTTCAACTATAAAACTAGCCAAGTATATACATTCATATAATTCAACCACAAATTCATGCCTTCAAGCAAAAGTCCAAACCTACTGTAAATTACCTAGATAAATACCAAATTTTGTAATTTCTATATTAAATTTGCTCTACAATGTACTAACCATGCTTCTTCCCAATCAAAACCAATCTTTCTCATGTTTTAGTACAAATTCAAGTCTTTCAAGTATCAACACAAACAAATGAAGCACAAATACATGTTTTTTCAAGTATCATCCCAATATATACATAAACAACCGTAGTATAACAAACATACATTCAAGGATATTTCACAAACTTCAACTATAAAACCAGCCAAGTATATACATTCATATAATTCAACCACAAATTCATGCCTTCAAGCAAAAGTCCAAACCTACTGCAAATTACCTAGATAAATACCAAATTTTGTAATTTCTATACTAAATTTGCTCTACAATGTACTAACCATCCTTCTTCCTAATCAAAATCAATTTTTCTCACGTTTTAGTACAAATCCAAGCCTTTCAAGTATCAACACAAACAAATGGAGCACAAATATAAATTTTTCAAGTATCATCCCAATATATACATAAACAATCATAGCATAACAAATGTACATTCAAGGATATTTCACAAACTTCAACTATAAAACCAACCATGTATATACATTCATATAATTCAACCACAAATTCATGCATTCAAGCAAAAGTCTAAACATACTGCAAAATACCTAGATAAATACCAAATTTTATAATTTCTATACTAAATGTGCTCTACAATGTACTAACAATGCTTCTTCCTAATCAAAATCAATCTTTCTCACGTTTTAGTACAAATCCAAGCCTTTCAAGTATCAACACATCAACTATAAAACCAACCAGGTATATACATTTATATAATTCAACCACAAATTCATGCCTTCAAGCAAAAGTCCAAACATACTACAAAATACCTAGATAAATACCAAATTTTACAATTTCTATACTAAATTTGCTTTACAATGTACTAACCATGCTTCTTCCTAATCAAAATCAATCTTTCTCACGTTTTAGTACAAATCCAAGTCTTTCAAGTATCAATACAAACAAATGAAACACAAATACATATTTTTCAATTATCATCCCAACATATACATAAACAATCATAGCATAACAAACATACATTCAAGAATATTTCACAAACTTCAACAATAAAACCAACCAAGTGTATACATTCATATAATTCAATTACAAATTCATGCCTTCAAGCAAAAGTCCAAACGTACTGCAAAATACCTAGATAAATACCAAATTTTGTAATTTCTATACTAAATGTGCTCTACAATGTACTAACCATTCTTTTGCCTAATCAAAACCAATCTTTCTCACGTTTTAGTACAAATTCGAGCCTTTCAAGTATCAACACATCAACTATAAAACCAACCAAGTATATACATTCATATAATTCAACCAGAAATTCATGCCTTCAAGCAAAAGTCCAAACCTACTGCAAATTACCTAGATAAATACCAAATTTTGTAATTTCTATACTAAATTTGCTCTACAATGTACTAACCATGCTTCTTCCCAATCAAAACCAATATTTCTCATGTTTTAGTACAAATTCAAGCCTTTCAAGTATCAACACAAATAAATGAAGCACAAATACATGTTTTTCAAGTATCATCCCAACATATACATAAACAATCATAGCATAACAAACATACATTCAAGGATATTTCACAAACTTCAACTATAAAACCAACCAAGTATATACATTCATATAATTCAACCACAAATTCATGTCTTCAAGCAAAAGTCCAAACCTACTGCAAATTACCTAGATAAATACCAAATTTTGTAATTTCTATACTAAATTTGCTTCTACAATATACTAACCATGCTTCTTCCCAATCAAAACCAATTTTTCTCATGTTTTAATACAAATCCAAGCATTTCAAGCATCAACACAAATAAATGAAGCACAAATACATGCTTTTCAAGTATCATCCCAACATATACATAAGCAACCGTAGCATAACCAACATACATTCAACGATATTCCATAAAGTTCAAATATAAACCCAACCTTGTACATACATACAAACAATTCAACCTCAAAAAGTCCAAACCTACTGCAAAATACCTAGATAAATACCATATTTTATAATTTCTATACTAATTTTGCTTCTACAATGTACTAAATCATGCTTCTTCTTAATCAAAATCAATCTTTCTCATGTTTCAGTACAAATCCAAGACTTTCAAGTATCAACACAAACAAATGAAGTACAAATACATGCTTTTCAAGTATCATCCCAACATATACATAAATAACCGTAGTATAACCAACATACATTCAACTATATTCCATAAATTTCAAATATAAACCCAACCTTGTACATACATACAAATAATTCAACCTCAAAAAGTCTAAACCTGCTGCAAATTACCTAGATAAATACGAAATTTATAATTTCTATACTAAATTTGCTTTACAATGTACTAACCATGCTTCTTCCTAATCAAAACCAATTTTTCTCATGTTTTAGTATAAATCCAAACCTTTCAAGTATCAACACAAACAAATGAAGCACAAATACATATTTTTCAAATTTCATCCCAACATATACATAAAGAACCGTAGCATAACAAACATACATTCCACTATATTCCATAAATTTCAAGTATAAACCCAACCAAGTACATAAATACAAATAATTCAACATCAAAAAGTCCAAACCTACTGCAAAATACCTAGATAAATACCAAATTTTGTCATTTCTATACTACCTTTGCTCTACAATGTACTAACCATGCTTCTTCCTGATCAAAACCAAACTGTCTTTTCATGTTTTAGTGCAAATTCAAGCATTTCAAGTATCAACACAAACAAATGAAGCACAAATACATATTTTTCAAGTATCATCCCAACGTACACATAAACAGCCGTAGCATAACAAACATACATTCAAGGATATTTCACACATTTCAACTATAAAACCAACCAAGTTCATACATTCATATAATTGAACCACAAATACATGCCTTCAAGCAAACATCTAAACCATTTAGTTCTTCAAAGAAGCACAAAACTCAACAATAAACCACAGAGAATAGAAAAATACAAGCGTAAAATCGATTTCATAATACACAACACAACATACGTAAGGAACAAAATGTATATTTTAGTTCTTCAAATAAACACAAAACTCAACCAGTAAACCACAAAGAATAGATATATACAAGAGTCAAATCGATTTCACAATCACAACAACACTTTCGTAAGAAATAAAAAGTATATCTTACTTCGAACATAAAATAAAAAAAAAGAAAGATGAAATAAATACCTTCTATTAGTTGTTCCAAATCACTTGCAGACAGATTAGGGTTGCTTGTTAGTTTCGAGAGGAGGAGAAGGGAAGAATGGAGACCAGCGTACGAATGGAAACAGAAGAATGGAGACGACCGTTCGAATGGAAAGGGAAGAATGGAGAAGACCGTTCGAATGGGTGCCAAAAGCGAACAGAGAGTATGAAGAAATCGCGATTCTGAACCCTTCCCTTTAGAAACGTGTTTTGCTAAGGGATGCGGGAGTGGAGTTTTGTCATTTTGTATTTTTTCCAGGGGTATTATTGTCTTCATACAATGGGTAGGGAGTTGGCTCCAAGAAAAACTAAAAAAAGGGGAGTTCAGTCTTTAAAATTGTTGGGTGGGGACTGAACACTAAATTGAAAGTTGGTTTAGGGATTTTTGGCCATTTTTCCGTTAATATAATTTTACAGTAGCCTAGGACAAATGATGCCAAGATTTGATTCTATTTTAGAATCTAATAAAAAGAATCAATAAAGGACAACACATAAACTAAGGATTTGAGTAGTAAAACTGAGGGAAATTGAGGAAATAAAATTGAGTGGTAAATTGAGTAATATGTGAAGTTGGAAGGGATATTTTTGGCATATAATTTAGTGAGCTGAGTAGAATAATTATATCCCTCCTCAAGGGTGGGATCCTTCATGATCAAAGGATGAGGAGCAATAATCATGGGTTCTTAATTTAATCAAGGACTGCAATCTTTTAAAGTAAACATGGTACTAGGTTGGATAAATTAGTATATTCAACCTAGCCCACAAAGTAAGGGATGATTTCAGTTTTTAAGCCCCTAAAATATATTACTAATTCAATTTACATCTTTTTCTGTACAATTCTTATCATGTTTTGTAGCAAAACATTTCGTAATTCTATTCAGTATTGTCCTTCTGTTGATACACCCAAGTTGCTAATGGAAAATACTCTTTAAGCCAAATAAGAGTTAAATACATGTTCTTTCCCGCTAATGATTAATGGGAAAAGTTGATGAAAGGGCGGCATGTAATGAAATTAGAAAAGGTAAGGGACAATATAAGATGAAAGTTGTACTTGAGGGGACAGATTGAATTCATGATAGATTTGAGGGACCAATAACAAAATTATACCCATATTCTAGGTTGAAAAAAGAAAATTATTGAGTTGATTTTTCTATATTAAATTTTTTCAACAACTTTTAAAATTAACTGTTAGGAATCTTAATAATTTGAAAGCTCACTGGCAAGTCAACTAATTAACTACTACCTTAAGGGTGTTGGTATTGCTTTTGATTTAGAAAGAAGTAATTTTCAATTTAAACAACGTTGACAAATCAATAGTAAAAACAAGTTGTAAAAATTGAGAGTGCTTTTAACTAAATGCAATAAATAAATAAATAAAATAAAAATAATGATGAGTGTGTTGTAAAAAGAAAGTGACTTCAACAATTTTATCAAACATTTTGTAAAATCCGTTCTTTCCGAAAACGAAAGGACGAGAGTATATTTCCTGAAACACTAAATAATTAATTCTTAGTACAACAGGTTGGAAAGAAATGAATAGTTCTCCACTAAATAACATGTGATTTCGATATTTATCAATCATATTAATAAGTTTAAAAATACTTTTAAAATAATTATTTTCAACTGAAACTATTTAATCTTCAATAATGCAAAATAAAGTTCTCAATTATCCAAAATAAATTTCTTATAAAATATACAAGTGTATGACGTAGTAAATTGTCTTTAGAAGGTTGATGAATGAAGTAAATAACACAAATATATATATATGCGTTTATCCAAAATTTGTATCATGTACCTTCATATTTACTATATATTTCGCTCAACAAGAATTCACACAAAACCATTTTGGTATAGATAAATAATAGAATATGGGGAGGACTAAAGTTTGATCAAGAAAATTTAATTAAAATTAAGAATCACATTAAATTATCTACAAATTTGTACTTTTCTAAGAAGTTCACAATAGATTGGTATCTTTTTATATTTACTAGCGGTCGGTTGCATGCGGTCCCCGCACATAACTATATTTGGAAAGTTCAGTATAAGTTATTCATGTATTTTTTTTTTTCACCTAAAGAAGAAATAACATTTGATTTTCCATATCATTTTAAAGAATGTAATACATAGTCCCTTATATAGGCGCTATAGTGCAAGTAACCCAATTGATATACGAAACTCAATTTTTGTGAATATTTGAATGAGTTATATATAAAATATCAAAGACATTTACAAAATATAAAATATAAAATAGGCAACAGTAATACACATTTTGCCATATTAAAATTTTATTGCAAATAGGATTTTCACATGGAAAGCAATTTAAAATTTGCAAATTAGTATTGTTCCTCTTAGTTATGACCCATTTGCAACTTTACAAAAATTTCCGGAAAGACAACATTCCTTGTATAAACTCCTTCAGTCCCATTTATTTTTCCTTTCTTAACTAACACTCTAATGGTCATTTCAGAAACACCTTGCGAGAGCGCAACATACAACTAGCCATGATTGAACACGTGATCTGGCAAATAAATTCCAACATTTGGAATTGTTTGTCCTTGGGATTTATTAATTGTTAGTGCAACACTCAATCTAACAGGAAATTGTCTTCGTGTCATTTCAAAAGGCATTTTTGCATCTTCAGATGTCTTCAAAGGAAAACGTGGTAAAAAGACCCTTGTTTCCTTAAATTATCCTGCCAAAATTTCTGCATCAATCACATTTCTACCAAACCGATGACAAATTAGATACGTGCCATTACGTAGCCCAATTTTTGGATTGACATTCCTCAAAAGCATAATAGGTGCTCCTTTCTTTAAAGTCAACTTGTGAGGTGAGAGATTACCAGGAGAAAGAGAGTTTAGAAATTCAAGCAAATATAGATTATTCATATCTTTAGATACAAAATCAAATGAGTAATATGTAACTTGTTCCTCACTTGGGAAAGCTTGAAGTACTTTTTCATTGAGCTCATTGACATCATCATTCAATGGAGTTATCAATGCCCTATCCATCATATATTCAAGATCATACATATGTGAACCAAGATCTGGAAAGATTGATTCAATCAAATAATCAATTGAATGTTCACCTTCCCATGGTATAGCCATTGAGTCCGGATTTCTTATCATATTATCTTGAATGATAGGTTCTTCACCATTACCAACACAAAGCAAGAATTCAGAGAAACTTCAATCATTTTGAGCCCTAATATTGTCTGCCAAGTGAAGAACTTCAACAATGGGCCATAAATGCGATTCGACAATGCTTGCTTTCACGGCTTGTGTAACGCCCTGTGTCACGATGGTATTCCGCCCCGCGACTCGAGACGCTACTCGCAAACTAAAAACGATCTAAAACCAAAACAGGAAATAACAGAAGATAATTCTAACTAAAATCCCAAAATAACGTTTAAAACAGTAATATCGTCCAAAATACAAAATATCTAATCATCTGTTACATGCCGCTCAAAATACAACTTAGAAGTTTACAAGTCCCAGCTTAGCAAAAATCTACAACTTAATACATTTCAAAAGGAGCTATTCATGTTCGTGCTAGGCTACAGCCGATCATCAAGACTTACGAACCTGCATAATATAGTGAAATCATGAGTCCACTGACCCAGTAAAACTTACGGCATAGGAATAGGAATGAGAGAGTTTCTAATAACGGGTATGTTGATAACAAGACAAGAATATGATTTTCATAAATGGACTAGAACAACCAGGCGAGCAAATCAAACATTTATCAATAACATTGATCACATGCAAGTCGTATGGCTGAAGCAAATATTTTGGTAGGTCTATCATCTTATAACTCTAACTTATAACATTTTGATTTCTTTATCCCTCCAAACTCCCGAGGGAGCAATATATAAACAGTAAAGCACAGCCAACGTACGTGCTTTAGGATAGCTCTTTAGAACCCCACCTCCAGGGTCATCCGAACTACCCGACTTGCAGAGATTTGCAGGAGTTCGGACCATCAACCCGACGTTGCCCAATCCGATACTCTTGAAAATCCCCAGGGCCCAACTTGCTTGCTTATCATGAGGCTAATAAAAAATGAAACATTCGAGCATATCATGTAATCGTGAAGCCATTTGGCCTAATTTAATTCACCAACTAACAAGAAATGAACAAATTTGGAATCTAGGTCAATCGTTTCACTCGAGCAAATGAGAATCAGACTACGAACTAGAGGATTCATGGGTTAGAAATCTTAAACGTAATTTAAAAAGGTGAGATATGGACTTGGTATGTCGAAAATGAAGTTGGAACGTACTCGAGCTTACTGGAATGAGCACTTGGGTGCCCGTTTGGGCGCTCGAGCGCTCAAACAGTGACTCTCGCCACGTATCTAGGCGCTCAGTTACAGTAAAAATTGAAATTTTTGGTTTCAAGGTGGGCGCTGGAGCGCTCAAAACGGCGATTAAGCACCGAGCTTCTAGAGAAATTTTTGGAAAATGGTTGCTGAGCGAGCGCTTGGGTGCTCACTTGAGCGCTTGAGCACCTAGCGAGTACTTGAGCACCCAAGTTGAGCACTTGAGCGCTCACTCTCAGCTGGCAATTTTGAATTTCTTCATTTTTCATTTCTTCTGATTTTTGACTTGAAAATTTCACTTATGGGGCTCTCTTATACTTATGGAAATTTATAAATTACCATTTTAAATTTTTATTAAAGATTTTGAGAAATCGAAGTCGAGTCAAAAGTTGATGTTTTGTCCATATCATACATTTTTCTTAGTTTTAAAACATCCAAGCCTCCTCATAGTCCATGGTCTTAGGTTTATGTCCAAACCAAAGTCTAGGTATTTATGTCTAAGATGTATCATAAGCTTCAAGTCTAGTATTTCAAGATTTTGAGTATAGGATATCAAGAGAAAACAAATAATAATGCAAGGCTCATAATAACAAGTGTCTCGACATGATCAACAACAACATCATAAGCTCAATATAGGCAATGAATAAAGCATGGAGGAGAAGAGCATATGATTGTATGAAAGAGGCAAGAGTTCCGTAAGTCTTACTTGTCGTTCGGAGCTTAAATGCAAGCAACCGAGCAATTCGATGGATTAAATGTGTAGACACAAAGACAAACTCTTATTCAAACTCACGTCATACTTATCATAATATCTAATTATAACTAAGTCTTACTTACCGAAGGCTTGAGCAAACACCCTTGATTTCCCTTAGTCTCTTGAAATGTAAAGCTAATTGTTTGTGTGTGTATAGGTAATCAGCCGAGAAGAAAAAAATGGAAAGGAGGAAGAGAAGAACAAGATTTTTAGCAAAAATGGAAGAAGAATTCCCTCACAAATACTTATTTATAACCAAAGGATGTTCTAATTCTTTGCCAAGGATTTCCTAAGATAAAATATACTATCAAGTCTCACCCACCACCATGGCATTTGGAGCAAATCCGGTTGGGCTACCATACCTCTGCAGATTCAAATTTTCAGACCATACCTCTATGTATTTTCATGTGTTTATTTATTTAGTTATTTATTTTAAGTGTTTAACTAATGGGTTAGGATGTGGGTTGAAGTTTGGGCCTTGTTTGGACTTGATTTTGGGCTTCAATAAAACTTATTGAACCGAAAGATCTTGAGACCTCGGGGTGTAAACGAGAGAATTATTTTCGGATGTGAGAAACATATCTTGAAGTTAAATCATTTTTCATTTTATTTGAAATCGGTTTAATTTACGAAACCAATAACTCGAAAATTTTAATTAGGAAAATCTTGGGGTATTACAGCTTGTGACCTTGTGCCTCCAACAACTACAGGAACAACTTGACGGAGATCTCCTCCTAATATCATTACCTTGCCACCAAAAGGTAAGTCAACTCCCAGCATTTCTCTTAGAGTTCGGTCAACAGTTTCAATTGCTTTTCTATCAACCATGGGAGCCTCATCCCGAATGATTGCTGATGCCCAATCTAATAGTTGACACAATTCAGATTGCTTACTGAAATTGCACATAGAGGTTGAATCCAACTTAATTGGTATCTTCAGTTTTGAATGTGCCGTTCTACCACCTAATAGTTAGGCTATTGCAATTCCAGATGTTGCTGTAGCTAAAACGATAAACCCATCCTTACGAAAACTCGCAAGTAATGCTCGATATAAGAATGTTTTACCACTTCCACCAAGTGCATCCACAAAAAATACCGCACTTTGTTTTCTCATAATTGCATGTTTGATAGTGTTAAATGCAAATGACTGATTTGAATTAAGTTTGCTAACAACAGCTAAATCATCTTCTGGAATGGGTATTGCTAGCTCATCTTCTACTACGTTGGAGACACTGCTCAAATTTTGGTAGTCTTTAGATATATGAGGCAAGTCAAACTCTTTCAAACTTCTCTTGTGCTGAAGAAGTATATTATTTAAGTCATGTAGAAGTCGATTCATATTTAAAACATTGTTTGTGGAACTTGAAGAAGGATAGTCCTCAATCATGTAAGTATAATTTTCTTCCCACAACCTTCTTACTCTCGCTGGTTGACAATAAATTAAGATTGTGGCGAACAACCGTCTAAGAGTTGAAGGCATTCTAACAGCTCGTGCCTCAATTAAGCATTGTCGAATACTATCATCTTCTTTAAGAAGGCCACGTTTTTCTGCAACTTGCTTGAAAGTAAGATAATGCACATTATTAAATGTCAATAAATCATCAAACAATTTTGGTCCCCTAACATGATTGAGTAAAATACGTAAATAAAACCGTTCTCCTTCAGTTGGCGACACAACATACACTCGACCTATCACTTTCTGATGTGTTCTTCTTTTTTGCCAAAACTTTTCCCTTGCCATCCATCTATAGTATATAGGGAATTCTCTGTACAAATATTTATTAGGTTCTCTAGCTTTACTGTAAACTCTAAAAAACTCTGTCAATAGGGTTCGAGAGTTTCGCTCATCAGATAATATATCAAAAATCCTTTGAGAACTATAAAACTGAACCTGTTGCATATTTGGAAGGTGAATTTGAAGTCGCACAACAGATGGATAAATTCTACTCATTGGGAACTTATATATCTTCCATAGTGCCTCTGGAGCACAGATCCACCTTCCATCAACATACTGACTAACCTCATCATAATTTGGCCCTGGACGCACCTCAAATACCACATAATCGGGCCCCTTGTACATATACTTGTATAAGTACTTTATACTTTTTATGCAACTACAAATTTCAATATTAATATAACAATCATACTTTAATAGCAACCAAGCATTGTATGGTACAACCCATCCATTTTCAATGACCATTTCACCATCACGATCTAAAGCAACATACATGTCATTATTGCGACGTCGATATTGGGATACGAATCATTTCCTTGTATAGTGCATGATGCGAATGGCTTAGGATAATTTTTTTTGCAAGTTCCATTTTTCATGCACGGAGCATTTACATTCATTTCTCCACATGGTCCATGTATCATGTGTCTCAAAACAGCTTCATATAGCATAGGCTCGTTATCTTTGTTAGGAATTTATGCTCTAACTATGTTGCCATAATCATCCGGTGTCTTTAGTTTGTCATTTTCCTCTAAAATCACCAACATATGAGCATGAGGTAGGCCTCTCTTTTGGAACTGAATGACATGAACATGTGCCACGACTCTCCCAAGGACACTTCGTGTATAGATGTCCCTTTTTAGCTCTTCAAATTTTGCTCGAAAAATCCTAGTTATCAAATCAGGTCGATCTTGAGGTGTTTGTCCAGGTGCAAGCTCATTATGTATTTCTTCCCATGATGGATTACATGTCATCGTGATAAAGAGATCTGGCTTGCCATATTTTTGAACTACTGACATTGCATCTTGGTAACGTTGATATATAACGCGTGGGCTTCCAATAAAAGGTGATGGTAAAATTGTGCGTCGTCCCACATTCCCTATGTCAAGTTTGACCAAAAAAGAACATTGTCATAAAATGAAGTAATTATAGTCAATGCTAATAGAAAAATAGCATAAATTTAATATTAAAGCACCTACATCATTTTCTCCAGCATTTAAACAATCTTGAAGACCTTGATATAGTTTAGCTCTAATTTGTTGTTGATGTGTCCTGATATATCTAAGCTTCTGTGTTTCGATCTTCACATAATTATCCACAACATATTGTTGCAACAAACGTCCTCCATACAAAAGGATTGATAGGTTGGCCATCCGAATCTAACAATAGATAATAGTTTTATATGAAAACTAAAATATATGTATATCAATAACACCAAGATAAGTAGAATTAAACAGTACCTGCAACATATATGTGTAATAATCACAGCATGTGTCTTTATTGCCACCAACCGTGCAACACTTACTATCCCATCCACATGCACCATAAGGGAGCAGTGGAGGATACTGTAAAGGTTCATAATAGCCTGAGAATTCCTTGACATTCATTAGTTGTCCACCAATTGTTTGAACAATAATATCTCTATTAGTAGCATCAGCTATCTCTTCACCAGCAACAATCACAGCTGCAACTTGTGATGTTGTCGGAAGTACATATTTGTTGTCTGCTACAGGTCGCTCCTTAATTAATAACTTACAATCACGAATGTCAAAACGTTAGAGAGAGTTGACGTAGTGTCTGGACAAATGGATTATGTGGATCAAGTATGCGCTTGATCTTATATATTAACTCTCTATTTAATCCATCATTCTCAAGTAATCGATTTTCAATCTCATGTTCGGTGTCATAAATAAACATTTGAATGTATCTTGGCCTCATTCTAGGAGGAGGTAATAAAGTATCAATTATGTGAATTGCCGCATGAGCTCTAAAGGCATATACCCCTTGACGACCTGATGCAAAACTTTCATCTAATCTAACACCAATTGAGGTAAATGAAAAGACATGATTTAAAGAGCAAATATTTTGTCTGAATAATCTACCTTCAACAGATTGATAAAAAAAAAATGGTGGAGCTCGGTAGGCACAGGAATTTCGGGTAGATGTATTCTCTCTCCTTTACAACAAAAGTTTCGTGTTTCACCATAAAACAACTTTGCCCGACACCATCGACAAATAGTTGAAGATGGTAATTGTAGTCGTGGACTTTTGTGTGATTAGGGCTGTCAAAAATATTCGAATATCCGTCCGACCGTCCGAATCCGTATTCGAAATTAGTGGATATTATCCGTATCCGAAATTATTCGAATATATCTGCATCCGTATCTGTTGTAAAAAATTTCGGATACGGATATTGCAATATCCGCATCCGAAATATCCGCATCCGAAAAATGATATTCGGATTTTGGATTTCGGATATCCGGATATCCGTTTATGCGCATATCATAATATATATATAAATTATTAAATAATACAATATACATGTATATATTACATATAAAATAAAATTTAAA
>JACFYI010003581.1:21928-40157 GCA_014898755.1 Handroanthus guayacan | reverse complement strand
TGACTCCATTATATTATGTAGGATCTTGATACGTGGAGTATTACTTGAAGATGTGAGCCTGATTAGTATATGCTTCTTTTGGGTTATGTATCTAAGCTGTAATTCTCGCTCAACAACATTTTGTACTTATGACTTGTAACTTAGGTAGTTGAGCTAATTGATCATATATGTAAGTTGGATGTATTCTCATTTATATTAGTACGATTTGGAGAATTTTAGTTTTATTGCACATGTAATCGTTCCATTTTGGTTTAGCATGATTGCCCGACTGTAAGTACCGTCCCGGATCGTGGGGTGGATAGCTACCGTGGTCCGGGGCGTTACACTAGTGGTGGTTACAAAGGTGCATGAATGGGAAAAAGTTATTATACTTATAGAATTATGAACATGGATAAAGAAACTGCACAACTACATTGGTGGAAGTCCTTTTTCTTTTCTTCTTCTTTTTTTTTTTTTTTGATTGCTTCAAGATTACTATTCGCATTTCTTTGCTAGATGCTAATAAATTATAGGTTGAATTACAAAAAACTATCCTTGAGGATTGATATAATTACAAGAACCAATCATAAGGTTTGAAAAATTATAAAAACCACCCCTACCGAAGCAATTTTGTTAGGATTTAGTCGAAATTGATGATGTTGCCGTGTGGATAAAAGGTAAATTACAAAGGTAATCCTGGAATTTACCTTCTATTCACACGGTAACATCATCAACTTCCACTAAATCCTAACGGTATTATTTCATTAGAGGTGATATTTGTAATTTGTCAAACTTCATGGTTGGTTCTTATAATTGTACCAAACCTCAAGGGTGGTTTTTGTAATTCATCCTAAATTATAGGGGAAAAAAATTCTTTTGTTGTATTTTCTTTTGCTAAAACTCGAGCAGTTTCGTGAAAATTCGCTTCAAATGAAAGAATTCATAATTATAATAATCAAGGAAAACAAGGGAAAATTAATAAAAAAAGAGAAATTGAATTTCGTTTCCTCTTTCACCCACTAACAGCAACAAGCACCCTTTCATTAATTTATTTGAGCCCCAACCCCCTGAATTCTTTCACCCACTAACAACAACAAGCACCCTTTCATTTATGTATCTGAGCTCCAACCCCTTGAATTCTTTCACCCACTAACAGCAACAAGCGCCTTTTCATTAATTTATTTGATGGAAGTATTTCTTCTATCAAAGTTCGTGGAACAATGATACTCAATATATAATGTTTCAAAATAATAATATTATACAAGTTAAGGAACATATTCTGTCATATCAAAGTGAATTATTATTCCCATGATGATCATCTTGGGATCCCAAAGGTTGTCACAAGCAAGAGGGTCAATTGATGAGGTATTGAGCATCATAGTTGGAAGATTTTATATTATTAAGACGTGAAAGAATCTCCATGTCTTCCACTAATTGGTAAAGACTTGACTTCATAGTCACCAAACCCCTTTACTAAATTCACTGCACGTTTGTGAGGAGGATTCGAAATATTAATGAATTATTGATTTTCGTTTTGGTTTATTCCTAATTTCTATTTCAATTATCGGCACGATTTTTGCTCAGTTGACTGATATAGACTGGATTTTAGAAAATGCTACATTACCCCAAAGATCACGATTTCGATTTCCATCAGTGTGTGAAGCTGTTTTTCTATAGCATAATGTGTTTGAAAATTTTATTCATGTGACAATATTTGTTGTAGTATTGATTTGTCATTGTTGTAGGAATATCAATATATTAATTGAATAATGTAATTGCTTACAGAGAGAGAGAGAGAGAGAGAGAGAGAGAGAGAGGACTTGGAAAAAATTGCTTGATCATTATATACTATGTTCGAGTTGTACGTCCTTTCCATCTTCAGTTGATAATACATCATTCAGTTAACCAAAAAAGGGTAAATGTTACTATTAGTCTACCAGACTCGGAGTAGAAACTAAGTTTCATGCTAAGCAAAATTAAAAATTAAAAACTATACGCTACTTGCATTACTATTGTATTAAACAATCTTGAACACAGAGTATTAATTTTGGAAGATTAAATCTACTTTAGAATAATATTACACCACTAAAGGCTTGAAGCTGGCCTTTTAGCAGAATGAAAAATGCAAAAACATGATTCGAAGTTGAAAACTAATTATATATTTCTATATTTTATCTTTCGTAATTGTATTTCTCAATCTTTCTTTTCATGATTAACCATTATTTATAATAGGTATGCCTCAACATAAAAAAATAAAATTAAAAGATAAAAATAAATCAAGATCATGAAATATAGCAAACCTAAAAAAAAGAAAAAAAAATCAAATTCATTAAGAAACGAAAGAAAATAACTTAACAACTGAAACTTTCTTGTTCATAACTCAAAAATTAAATCGTATGTGTTTATTTTATCAGTCTGTTAAATATTAATAATTAATTCATCTAATCTCTCAGACTTTTCAAACTTCTTACTCTAAATTTTTTTTCTAGATACGAAACTCTTAGTGTAATTTTGTTTCGAGGAGATATCTATAAAATGAATATAAACCTATGTTAAACTTGCTAAATAAGATACTTATGCAAACCATCAATTAAGAAAACATAAATTAGAGCTATGAATGTGAAATATATGTCTTCTTTATAATAATATAATGTGACACCCCGAAAATTCTCCTAAAATAAAATCTTGAATCATCGATTTTTTGAATAATAATTCGTTTTCAAAATCACGCGCACCGTTTTAACCTCAAAATAAGTTCTTACATTTGAAACGTTTTCTCTCTCTTGTCCTAATTTCTAGCATTAATCTGGCCCAGTAAGCCTTTTTAAGCCCACAAAGAAGCCAAAATTTAACACGTGATAGCCCAACACTTTTGACCCATTAATCAAATATCCCCCCCAAAAAAAAATAAAATAAAATAAAACTCAGGTTTGAGTCAAGGCAGCCAAAAATTATTCCACAAAAAATGGGATTGCTTTGCAATTTAATAATGCAAAAAATTTGACTACCATGTATTGAAAATTTCCTCAATTATATATGAGGGATTGTTGGAGGAAAACCCCGACTCCTTTTCATTCTCTTGCTGAAAATTTTTGCCACCATCCTTCCTTCATTTTCTCTCCATTTCCGCACTCTCTCAAGTTTTTTCTTAAGAAACAAGAAGAAGATAAAAAAGGAAAAAAAGGGATATACTAACTCTCTTGACTTGTGGTATGTTTGGTCTTTAATAAGACTGAGAGTTGTGTTAAGTTATGATTTAAGTTTGATTAGATCTTGTGATCATTGTGTAGACGGTTGATCAAATATTCGGACAGCTCGGAGTTTTGTGATCTAAGCTCGGTGTTTTAGCAACTAAGCTTGGGACAAATGTAAGACTCATGGAACCTCTTACTCCTTCCATTAGTTTATTTGATTTCTATTCATGTCTTAATAATTATGTTATGTTGAGTTATGCTATCCATGATCAAGTTGATATTCTGGCTATTTTGAGCTTTGTGTTGCCATTATCATTGTTTCTTGTTAATATAAGCTGAATGCCCTTGAAATGAAAATCTGAGTCTATTGAACTTCCTAAACATCGTTACCTCTACTTTGGTATGGAAGTAAACCTTGGTCCATGGACAAAGAGGAGGATTTGATGACCTAAAACTAAATGAAAATGAAAGATGTGGACAAAACGTAATTTTTTGACTTGATTTTGATTTTTTGAAATGATCTTTAACCAAATTTTAAAATGATGATTTATAAATGTTTATGGACTTAAGAGAGCCCCAAAAATGAAATTTTCAGACCAAAAATCAAAAGAAAATAAAAAACGAAAAAAATTGAATTTTTCACCCGAGAGTGAGTGCTCAAGCTCTCAACTTGGACACTCAATTATTCATTTTGAGCGCTCCAGCACCCAATCAGATTTCAAAATTCTTCAATTTTCAAACCAATTCCAGAAACTGAGCACTCATGGGTGCTCAAGCGCTCAAACCTGTGGCGAAAACCACTATTTGGGCACCCAAGCACCCAAACGTGCACCCAAGCGCTCATTTAGATGAGTTTAAACTCATTTTCGACTTTGTTTTTTATAAACCAAGTCCATATCTAATCTTTCTAAAGTATGTTTAAGATTTCGAAATAATGAATCCTCTAGTCCATAGTCTAATTCCAGTTTGTTTGAATGAAACGATTGACCGAGTTTCCGAATTATTCATTTAAATGTTAATGGTTAATCAAAATGTGCCAAATGGATTCATGTTATACGATATGTTTGAATGTCCTATTTAATTGCTAGCTTCATGAATGAAAGCAAGTTGGGCCCTGGGGGTTTTCAGGGGTATTAGATTGGGCAACGTCGAGTTGCCGATCTGAGCTCTTGTAAATCCCGTCTGTGGGGTAGTTCGGATGACCCTAGAGGTAGGGTTCTGAATGGCTGTTCTAAAGCACGTACGTCGGCTGTGCTTTACTGTTTATATGATGCTCTTTCAGGAGTTTAGAGGGATAAGGATTTTATATGATATGTGTTGAAGTTATAAGGGTGACAGACCCATCAAACTGCTTGTCTCTGTCTTACGACTTGAATGTGATAAATGTTTCATGTTATTCGCTTGATTTGATCATTCTGATTGCTCAGAATCGTTCATTGAATCACATTCTCGACTTGACACTGATATGCCTATTATTGGAACTCTTTCATTCCTGTCCTTATGCCATAAGTTTTATTGGGTCAGTGGACTAATGATTCCGTAACATCATAGATTGTTTGACGGAAAGTCTAAAGATGCCTGTAACCATTTTTTTTTCTTTTGGGACTTGTACTTAATTTGTAATTTTGGCCTGATTAGACTTCTGGACTTGTGGATTGTATAGTTAGACGGCTTGTTAATTTTAATTAGCTGTTTATGTATTTTGGACAAATTTATTGGCTAAAAATAATATTTCTTTGGGAATTTTAGTTTGAAATGCATACGTTAGTTTTTGTTTTTTATTTTAGAACGTTTTCCGTCCGCAAGTAGCACTCTGGATCTCGAGGTTCGAATGGCCCTGGGATCCGGGGGCGTTACACATAATATAATATAAAATAAGCTTATATGGACAATAAATTAGATGTCGGACATACAAATTAAATAATATTTTCATTTTCTACTACTTCAATTGATATAGTACTTTTAAAGGAAGTGAATATGAATAAGGATTTATGTATAATTTCATTTTTTAGAACAGTGAGTCACGAAAAGGTAAAATTTCACCAATTTTTCAATGTATATTTTTGCGATAGCAGAAAATCCACTATGGCAAATAACCTTAGTTTAGCTAATGCAAATGATGTTTTCACCTTGGTTTTTAGATCATTGGCCACCACATCCCACCACATTTCTTAATTCTGGATTATTGGCTACTACTTCCATCACGGGAATTAATTTTTTTGTTGCAAGTATTTATGGCATAATTGATATACATGAATTGAATTAGATAGGAATGAAATAACTTTAGGAATGGAATAAAGATAGAAAAAAATGGTATAACTATTACTTTCCCACGATTGGTATGCATAAGGATTATAAAAGAAATGATATCGCCATTCCTTACTTGATTCTAATATCATGATTGGTAATAAATAGTGATAGACAGGAATGGAATGGTAGTACCTTAAATGACCAACTTACCCTTTATTAGTAGATTTTTTAAATAAAATTATAGATACATAAATATTATATTTTTTAAATAAAGAATTTTTTACATGAAATAAATACTTTTTAAATAAATGAATATTTAATAAATAAATATTTTTTAAATAAAAATATTTTAAATAGATAGTTTTTTGAATAAATAATATTTTTAAATAAAATATAAATTTTTTAAGTAAATATTTTTGAATAACTAAATAGGTATTTTTAATAAATAACTAATCCTATATTTTTTAGAATAGGCATTCATACGGGAATGAGGTTCCGTTCCTTAAATCATACAAATCAAGTATTTTGGAATGAATTTCAGAATGCCCATTCCATCCTGCCTCATCTGCATACTAATCATGCTGTTAATATTTTTGTAGTGAAGTTAAACATGACTTGTAAGGCCAGTGGGTACGTATACCTTAGTTTGGAGATGGACGTATCAGATGTTGCTAAGTAAACATAATTTCATGACAGGAAAGTAAAGTGATAATTACCTCACCACCTCTTCAAGTTTAGCCTAATCACAACAATATTTTCCAGGGTTTTGAGAAATTATAATAACACCCACTGTCATTAGTTTTTGTTGACGGAAACTTAATAAAGTACATGTAACCGTGACTTCAAAAATTGCAGTAGAACCACCTAGTGCAAAAAGTCTTTTTGTAACTATCATTTTGTGAAATTTTACATTAGTTAAACTAACAATGGGCCGTTATTGTAATTATTCAAACCAAAGCTATAAATATACCTATATATATCATTCCATGAAGTTTTACCTCAGCTAAGTAACAGTCGCGGGTGTTATGATAATTTTCCAAACTTTTGGAAGTGTTGCAGTACTGAGGTCAAATTTTAGGTGGTGGTGAGGTAATTATCGCAGAAATAAAAGTTTGTTACATCAGAAACTCCCAATTTCGATAAACTTGTGTTGTTTTACCATCTGAGAATACTGGAAGCAGGATATATCATTTGGGTTTAAAGTCTTAAATCCTAATGCAACATAGAAACAATATATGTTGCCAATCTCAACTCATTGTCCACAAGTCTTCCTGGTTTGGCAATTATCCAACAATAAATCGATATGTTGTTCCATATGTGTAACGCCCCGAGTCCTAGGGCATCTGCCCTTAGGTCGGGAATGCTACTCAGGTACATGAATAGATAATCTAAACCCCAACATTCACATAATCAATCACTTTTGATACATTGTCTAATAGTACCAATACATCCCCGAGTCTCAACCTGAGTTGTACAACCTTACCTAACACTATTACATAATCATTGGTACAAAATAATCCTGGTGTCAAATCTTCAAACTCGCCATGCAATATAATGAAATAAATTTCCTACAATAGTAGAGTTAAAGGGGTGAGTCCACTGACTCAGCAAGAATTATTACCATAACCATGAACAAGAGTAGCAAAGAAATGTATTCAAGGATTTCGAGATATTAATACGATTAAACAGGTCTCAAAACCATTGATATCAGGATTTCATAAACATTCAATTAGCACAAAAGCTCAATAATAGCAATTTGATATTCATAACAATGCGATTCATAATATAATCAAATCATGAGATCAAATTTCAACAATAAATATGAATATCGAAATAATATAGTTGAACTAGTTTTTGATGGATCGGTTACCCTTATATCTCCAACAAAATATCATTCTTATTCCTCCAAACCACCTCGAAGTAGTTACTCACGAGGATAATGAAAGGCTAGTTGCTGTAGCACGGTCGACCACGAATCTTAGAACTAGTCTTTGGAAAATCTACTCCAGATCTCCACAAAATTATCTACAATTGCAATCAAGCTTAGGTCCAACTGTTTGGGAAACCTACCAGAGGTTCATCTGTCAGCCTGATACCACCCAATGTAATGTCCCGGGTCCCGATAGCATTCTGCCCCGAGATCTGGAGTGCTACTCGCAGACGGATACTATCTAAAATTATAAACAGAATTTCAACGTGCTGAATTCATAACTTAACGGTTCAAATGTTCCAAAATACAAGCTGGAGTTTTCCAAAAATACATTACAAAGTCCAAGTTACCAGCTAAACTTATTTGTAGTACAAACAAGGACTATCTAAACCAAATAATCTGTAATGACATATCCTAAGAGGAAACAGAAACTCTAGCAGGAGGCCGTCCAATCATATTGATCCACCAAGCTAAACACCTATATATATATAGTTCATGGAATCATGAGTCTACTGACCCAGTAAAACTTATGGCATGGGGCATGAAATACAGGATTCAATGATAGGTTTATGAAGAACGAGATTCAAATTATAGACATGGAGTACAAGAGTTAAAAAATAAGCATATCAAGATCAGGAACATGAATGTGATTTCAGATACATATCAGAACAAACAGATCAAAACAAAAAGAATAGATAGAAACTGATAACAGCCAAACTTATATCACATTCATGTCAATAAATTCATATGGCAAAAACAACGTTTGGTCGGTCTGTCACCCTTATCACTCCACTTATAGCTTCGAGCAGACACTTAAGGAGAGTCATAAACATACAGCTCCAGCAAGCACTCAAAGAGAGTTATAAACATACAGCTCCAAGCAGATGCTCAAGGAGAGTCATAAACATACAGCTTCGAGCAAATGCTCAAGGAGAGTCATACGTATATGAGACATAGCCGCAGCAGCACAGTCGACCATGAGTCTCAGACGTAATCCATCAGAGTGAACGAAATATATTCAAGCATATAATCTTATCGAGACAGGAATTCAAATGATCGATAAGTTTCAAACAGTGATTCGAATTAGACCTCGAACTTAAAGAAAATTATTTTAAAAGCTTAAAATATTCTCAAGAAATAAGGTATAGACTTGGTTTGGTGAATCAAAATCATAACATAAATATTTGAAACTAGAATAGGCGTTAGAATGCCCAATTTAAAAATTGGATTGCTTCAACGAAAGCAAAATATTTTTATCAATCACGGATATAAACAATCCGACTGGAGTCTTAGACGTATAAAAATTATTCCTAAGCTCAAACATAATTGTTAGACATATTCAAAATATTGATATTAATCGGTAGATGTTTATAGCAAAAAAAAAAGTTCAATAAATGATTCATCTTAACTTCGGACATAAGAAAACCATTTACAATCTTTAAAATATCTTGAAGAAATAAAATACAGAATTAAATTAGCAAAATAGAGTCAAAATGGAGGAAATTTGGCTACTGGAATGGGTGCTTGGGTAGTTAAAAGGGCGCCTGAGCGCCCAAAATAAAATTTTTGGACAGAAGCTAGGCGCTGGAGCGCCCATATAGGCACTTAAACACCCAAGCTTCTGGAAAATTGGTTGTTTTTGCCCGAGAGTGGGCGCTGGGGTGCTCAACTTTGCGCGATCAAGCACTGACTCTTGGGTGAAATTTAATTTTGAGATTTTTTGAAAGATCGTTTTCAAGTCGAATAATACGATTTTTGTCCATATCTCTCGTTTTCAATTAATTTTTAGTTTGTTTCTCTTCCTAGTCCATGGTCTATTGTTCAAAACTCAATCCAAATCATTGGTATAGGAGTTAGAGGATTTATCAAGCTTTGGATTTACATATTCAAGAGATGGAGCTTATTATAACAAGAACAACAAGGCAACAATCATAAGCTCATGAAAATCACATATCAAAGGAGCAAGATATTCGACAACGCGATATCGTAATCATCCGGTCAAGAAAAGAACTAAGAACATATGCTCACAAGAAGATGAGAAAAGCCATAAGTCTTACCTATTGTAGCTAAAACTTGATAATGTAAGTGATCCAAGCTTAGTTCCCAATTCCTAAAATCATATATACACTTATGTCAAGTTCTATATAGCCATCTCATTAACCATTCTTAAATCACAATCTTAAGCTACTTACCAAAAGTTAGGATCAGAGTTCACACCTTAAATTCCTTTTTTAGTGCAAACCGACTTTTTTGAGAGAATAAGATTGCAAGTGAATGCTCTTGAATGCAAAAATTCTCAGTAGAAAATGTATAAATGTTGCAGAAATTTTTAGGCTTTGGATGTGGCTTATTTATAAAGGGAAAAATCAAATAATTGAGGCTCTTCCAACTAAATATCAACTTTGGGCAAGATTTGGGACAACTTTTTGATGGATGGATGGGATTAAAAATCCCATCCGTAGGGTTGCTCGGCCAGCAGCTTCTGCAGATCCCTTTTCTCTTTTATTTTTTTGATTCAAAGATGCCATAGTTTGGTCAACAAAAATGGCTAGGGTTAGAGCTATGGATTTGGGCTTGTTTCATGGGCTTTTGGACTCGTTTTGGGTCGAAATGTGACGAGGAAATGAAACGTGGTTGCTTAAAAATTTTCGGATGCACAAAATGGGTTTTGATTTTAAAACGATGCTCATGATTTTGAAATCGAGTAAATTTTCAAAAAAATCGATGACTCAAAATTTTATTTAAGAGAATTCTCAGGGTGTTACACCCAGTGTCCCTCTTGAGGCTCTCTGGGCCCAATAATCATGCAATAGGTTTTAAGAATTCAAATATAACAATAAAATTATCATTGAATCAATAACGAAGGCTCTTGAACATTGGATATAGCGTTTAACACATACGTCGGACAAAGAAGATCAATTTGAACATTAAAACATTTAAAAGAGATGAGATATCCGAGATACGGACTAAAATCTGAAAATTTGGGCAAATCACTTTGAACCTTAAATATTTGTATTTTTAAAATATTCTAATAAATCAAGGGAAAATTTATGAAGATTTCATGTTCTGAAAACATTTCCTCTTGCAAGTTTTAAGCTTAAATTTTGTATTTTCAAAATACTCAAATAAGTAAAGAGAAGTTTATGCTTTTGTAATAATTTCAAATTATGAAAATCATGCAAAAAATATTTAAACTAAGCTCACATAAAATTCATTTATTTGTCTAAGATAAGATTTGCATGTATTTTGTCCAAAATCTTATTGTCAAAGAATTAAAATTCCAAACCAAGAAATTCTAAATATTGTCTTGAGTCTCTTATGTCCGATAAATCCTTATTCATGATCAATTGAGTGCATGGCATCAAGATACTTCATAAGACGTTCAATAAATCCAAATCTCAATGTTTCCAATAACAGGAACAAGGTTCAAAACATGATTATGGTAGGAAATTCAAGAATGATTATAGTAATAACCCTTACCTCTGGTCTTTAAACTTTAAGTTCCAAGATGATATTGAGATCGTCTAATCCATCGAATTAATTTAACCTATTAACATCAAGATCAATTAAATACTAGACCACATCTTTACATCATATAATATCTATAATTCAATTTCGACAGTAAACTCCTCAGCCAATTTAAAAATATATCCCACTGAGTTAAAATCGGTATATGGTTCTATGACTATCTGGACTCGACAAGCTTTCCAATGGTAGTTTTATATTGAAAATTCAACAAGCAGATTCTTAGTTATAAAATTTTGAAATTAACCCATGGTTCTGCCGTTAACCAGAGTTGGTTTGACATGTTTAGTTTTAATAAATTTTCTAGGAAGAATGCTTCGTAGATTTCAAAAATTCTTGAGTCTATCATTATCTACACTTAATAAGGTTTCTAATCAATATTTTTGGGGCTGATTTAGTTAAGGAAAGCTTGGGTTTCAATAGTTGGAAATTGGGAGATATATTACAGTATATTCCAGTAGGTTCCCTGCTCCCCAGGAAAACTGGCAACTTCAGATCAAATGGTATTTTTGGTCATTTTTCTTCATGTTTTTGAGTAATTCTTAATTCTAATACTAACTAAACTTGATAAGATTTCCAACGGCTCATTTTATAGATTTTTTTGATAAAGAAAAGTTAGGGTTTCAATGTTTGGAAATAGAAAGTATTGCAGAAAACCTCCCCTGTTCCTGGTAGACTAGTAAGCTATGTTCAAATGGCTTTTATATCATTTTTCTCCTTATTTTTGGTTGTTTTTGCTTCTATCAACATCTAAACATAATGAGGTTTCCAACGGTACCTTATATGTAATTTTTGGAGCAATTTAAGGGGGGTTTTCGAATTTTTCAAAGTGAGGCATGTACACTGGAAATAGCTACCCGAGAACAAACCATTAGTTTCAAACTTCAATTATTTTACAAAATCATCTAACTACCAACCCTAAGTTGGATGATCCAATAATCCCTTATAACCTCTAAGTTCATACTTATAAAAAAACTCAACCAAACTCAATCAATCAATCATCACCAATATTCAATCAATCTCATAAATCAAAACCAATCAAAGGAACAAAGATCCAAATCAAATCCATTGGATATATATACCTAAAATTTGACAGCTGTCCAGCTGAAAACAGAGAGAGGGGTTTGGAGATGAGAGAACGACGTGGGTCTTGAGATTAGAGAGAGATGGGAGTAAGTGAAAAACAGCAAATTCTTGCAAGCTTTAATGACTAATAAGAGAGGTTAAGATTTCTACCTAAAATTTGATGGCTGCCCAGCTGAAAAATAGAGAGAGGAGTTGGGAGATGAGAGAGGTGAGGGTTTTGAAGTTAGAGATAAATGGGGGAGAATGAGAATAAAAGTGGTGTCTTCCAAATCAAATGAAATGCAAATTTTAATGAAATGAACATGGGATTCATTTGTCATTTTCTAATTTTGTTTTGTTCTCATCACATTGACTTGGTGGAAGACTAATTTGGAGTATAAAATATCAAAATATCATTTCTTTGAGGGGGTTGGCAGCTGCATATATGTATATATACATGTTATATTTTATGTTATATATAGTACTTAATGTAATGTAAAAAGTTGTATGTGATAGATTAAGCTTTGGTCACAATCTTTGAGCTAAAAATTCGGCTAAAATTATTTCTTGGTCTAGCGTAATGCATATAACAAATTTTTGGGTGTAAAATAAATTTCTTGGAAGTGATAAAATATTTTTTGATTAAGAGGGAAGTCTCAAATCAGCGAAAAAACGTCTACCAATTGAAGTTGTTTCTCAAAAATATTATAAAAATGTTTATTGATAAAATTGAGAGTTTAAAGACTTAATTAGGAAAATTCTCTCAATTTGATATTTAATTAGAGAATTTTCAGTTGCTAAACTATAATATTTTTACCGTTTAAAATTTTCTGGACAATAGCGATTAAAGTCGTTTAAAATGGCGCTAAGTTTTAAACTTTGAAACTAAGGGTTTAAAAATAATATTATGAAAATCTTTAGGTCTAAATAAGATATTTTTGAAGTTAATAAAGTGTTTTTAATAAATTTGGGCCAAAAGAAAATTTTGAAACGAAAAATTTCTTTGCCGAGAAAATTCGGCAATAGAGAAAATTAGGAATTTTCGAATTGAAAGACAATAAATTTTTTGGATAGAAAGAAAATTATTTAATTAAGATTAAGGGAATTTTTAGGGTGCTACAATATGAGAAGCAATTGCATAACGAATTGAAATGATGCAGGGGCAAACTTTCTCACCACCAAAAATGAAATACGTATGGAACTTCAACTCCCTGTGACTATGGGAATAATCCAAAATTAAACCAAAAAACACAAAAAGATAAGAAAAATCACTTTGCAAATAAGTTGATTTTTTCATTTTTTTTTAAATCCTAGCTTAAAACTATAACATTTACATCATCTAAGGGAAAATTACATTAATTTTTGCCCTATAAAGGTATTATTTTTCACTTTTGATCACATATGTATTGAATTAATAATTTTAATCCCGTAAATAGTAACAATTTGGAAATTATATATGTCTTCTTTTAGCAGTTTTAGTCTTATAAGTTGACAATTATAGTCCTGCAAGTACAATAACTTTGCAATTTTAGACCTGTGAATAGGATTGAAATTGCGGAAATAGGCATAAGATGCAAAATTATTATTACTTATAAAACAAAAATTGTTAATTCAATACATATGCAACCAAAAATGAAAAGTTATATACTTACAAAACAAAAAATGTAATTTTCCCAATCATCATATGTAACGCGCCGGATCACGAGGCATTTCGCTCCGAGATCCGAAGTGCTGCTCGCAGACGGATAATCATTCCAAAAATCAAATAGGAACTAATAAAATGCATCCATACTAAATCCCAATAGGAAAAAGACCATTACAGGCCATTAACATTCTAAAATACAATCTCATAACTTAATGTTCCAAATTTATAAGTTGGAATTTCTAAAATTCATTACATAATGCAAATTACAAGCCAAACGCATTCATAGCTCAAACGGGAATCTCAACTAAACCAAAATATTACATCCGGATATCCTCACTATTACAAGCTGACAATTTATACATTCTTAATAAATCTAAAATCAAAATGGTACATGCTTATATACATCAATTCCCAAGTGAAATGCTGTACTAACACATGGTATCAGTCACTAAATCCACGAATCTATACAGGCTTTAATCAGTCAATCATTGGTCTAGGGACCTACATGATATTATGGAATCATGAGTCCACTGATCCAGTAAAACTTATGGCATGACAAGAGAAATGAGAAAGAGGATAGAAGCAAGAGAGTTCCAAGCAACGAGTATATCAACAACGAGACAAGAATGTGATTTCAATATACAATTCAGAACAATTCGGAACGGGCAAATCAAACTGATAACAAGAACATATATCACATTCAAGTCGTAAGGCAGATACAAGCGTTTGGTAGGTCTACCACCCTTATATCTCCAATACAGTCATATAAACTCCTTATCCCTCCAACTCTCGAAAGAGCAGCAGACAGTAAAGCACAGTCGATATTCGTGCTTTAGAATAATCCCTCAGAACTCTAACTCCAGAGTCATCCGGATTATCCCACAGATGGGAATTCACATGGCTCGTATTGACAACCCAACGTTGCCCAATCCGATACTCATGTAAATCCCCTAGGCCCAACAGACAGTCAGAGCGGTAGGCTAAAAACGATCAGAACAGTTCAAATGTACCAAAATCATGAAACTATTGGCACGTTTTGATTGACTAATGACAATTAAATGATCAATTCGGAAGCTTAGTCAATCATTCAGTTCAA
Organism: Handroanthus guayacan; assembly: GCA_014898755.1. Classification (NCBI taxonomy): domain Eukaryota; kingdom Viridiplantae; phylum Streptophyta; class Magnoliopsida; order Lamiales; family Bignoniaceae; genus Handroanthus; species Handroanthus guayacan. The sequence goes on along the minus strand of JACFYI010003581.1, from coordinate 25,473 downwards.
ACAAATGAGTATAGGACTATGGACTAGAGGATTCATCGTTTTGAAAACTTAATTATACTTTGAAAAGATCGGATACGGGCTCGGTTTAATAAAAATGAAGTTGAAAACTTGTTTAAGCTTGTTGGAATAAGTGCTTGGGCACGCAATGGGTGCTGGAGCGTACAAAATAGAGCGCTGGGGCACTGAGCTTCTGGAATGAAGTTGAAAACAAGTGTTTTAAAATTTTGAATGGGTGCTGGGGCGCACAAAGTTAAGCGTTGAGGCGCTAAGTTACTGGAAAACAAGAATTTCAAAACTTCTGAGTGTGCGCCCCAGTTAAGTGCTGGGGCGCCAATCTCTCGGGTCAAAATCCCATTCTTTCGTCTTTTTATTTTCTTTGAATTTTTGGCTCAAAATCACATTTTAGGATTCTTTTAGGTTCATAAACATTTATAAATCATCATTTTAAGGTTTGGTTAAAGATTTTTCGGAAAAATCAAAATCGAGTTTAAAATAACTTTTTGTCCATATTTCTCATTTTCATTCGGATTTAGGTCATCAAACTCTTCTCATAGTACATGGTCTAAGGTTCATTTCCATTCCAAAGCATAGATGATGAGATTAAGATGTTCAATAGGCTTTGGGTGGGTTATCAATTCGAGGAAATTGAGCTTAGATCAACAAGAAACAATAATAATAGCAAAGCAAAGCTCATAACAACAAGGGGTTCAACATGATTATGAACATCATAATCTCAACAAGGAAGATCAACATAGCATGAGGAAAACATATGGGCATATGAAGAAGCAAGGAGTTTCCATAAGTCTTACTTGTTTGAGCTTCTAGGTTCGTCTTCAAGAAATGCTACAAATGTTTCGAGTTCGAGTTGATCACCTAACAATCATCCAAACCAAATGTTAACTCCTACATAACCATGTCTAAAACACTTATTTATGATGCTAACATCAAGCTTACCAAGGTGAGTGAGTATCCCCTTAGAGTTTCCCTTGAGTTACTTAAAAAAAATATCAAAGTTTGGAGAAGATGAGGGCTGCCGGCAGACTGGAAAAAGGAAGGAAATGAGATGTTGTTTCTATAGAATTTTCTTTGGAAAATAGTTGAGATGGAGCCTCAATCTGTACTTTATAACATGAGGTTTGCATGGGAGTTGATGGTCAAAGATTAGCAAGCCAAAATCCCTTGGAAAAAGGTAGACAACGGCTGGACCATGCTGTGGAGTGAAAAAATCTGACTTCTTGTTCCCATGCAAGTGTATGCATATATATATATCTCTTTAATTGTTTGATTATTATGGACTAGAAAGGCATGGTTAATTTGGGTTATGTTTGGGCAAAAATTTGGGCTTATAAAACGTTATTGGGCCAAAATTTTCGTAAGAAACCGAGACTCTGACGTGAGAAATTGTTTCGATTGTGTGAAACTATGTTTCAATTGTGTGAAACTATTTTCGGGATTAAAATATTCTTCGTTTTATTGAAATCAGATTAAGTTTCAAAAATTAGAAATTCCAATTTTTAATTAGGAAACTTTTCGGGGCTAGTTTGGATCGATACGGGGTACGAAAATAAGACTTAATGTACGAAACTTATTTTGACATTAAAACAATGTTCATGATTTTAAAAATGAATTATTATTCGAAAAATCGGTAATTCAAGATTTTATTTTTGGGAAATTCTTGGGGTGTCACAATCTCCCCCCTTAAAAGAATCTGGTCCCCAGATTCTCATCTCTACACAAATAAGTGGGGATATCTATTTCCCATGGTATTATTATGCTCCCAAGAGATCTTAACTTAGAGCATCTTGCGATTCCCAAGTTTCGGACTTAAAAATCTAGGATTTGAACATGTTACTTTACTTACGTAAGGCCTCTTTGGGTGGGCGGTTTGGTACGACAAGCGACAACTTTATATTTTTTTCTATAATCGTAGAAGAATTCGGATATTTAATACTGGTTTCATATGGTTCTCTTCTAGGTCCTAAACTTTACATAAGATTTACATCAATTCTAGAGTTGAACCTATTCACCCAGCTCACATAGCTGATATAAAAGAAGGTGCAGTTCTAAGGCTAAATAGTGCTTGGCTTGAAATCTCAGACTAAGGTATTACTTTTCATTTCTTGCATAAGATCCATCTCTCGTTCTCTCGCTAGTACATCAGCTTAGATTTCAACCCATCAATGAACTTTTATACTTTCCTTTCTATCTATGTGAGGCATACTGGATCATTTAATTATATTCCACCTCATATACCGTTACTGATAGAGATCCCCAAATCATGCCTTTACTTCCTCATTATCAAGCTCATCCTTGAATTTGGGTGGTTCAACTCTCAGAAGCCTGGTTAACGATTAATCCTTTAAATTTTCCTTTGCTAGCACGTCCTAGGTTAGTCGACTGTCGTTATTAGTTTACGAGTGGCTGCAAACCCATTTCTTGTTGAGAGAGTTTTCTTACGTGGCCTCTCTCAGGTAAATCATCCTCTTCATTCCTTGGGTTTTCTGGTATCCTTAATTTCTTGAATAAAATTCATCTTGGCCTATTGCGATATCTTGAGGAGCTCGTTCGTTGAGATTTCTAAGTGCCAATCCAAGTTCTATTATCTCAAAGGTTCATAATCCTCTTATCACAGCTCAAGATCTTCAATGCTAAAATCCCATGTTCATTAAGGTCAAATATTCCTCATTAATTAGCCAAAAGCCGGGTTACTATATCACCTTACAAAATGAGCTAAGAAAATGGTTATAAAACCACTACCACCTCATGCCTAGTTTCCATTATCTTAATTACCAGTAGGCTATACAAAATCCAGCATAATTGAGGTTGCCACTCTCAAATACTTATGCACTGAAGTTCCTAAAACATACATATATTGATAGATTTAAGATTTCAACTTCTTAATCAATCTTAACTTAATTAGGATCCTTCATCTTCTTGTTTCCTTATCGATATTTAATCCGACAATATTCCCAATGTTTAGCATCGATCAACCTAATTTCGATCCTTTCCGGCTAACTGTCTCTCAATCCAAACTAGTGTCTCACCTCGTTCCTTTAATTTAAAGTCTTGCTCGTTCATTTTTAACTATCTATCGATTGGGACTACATTCCAACTCCTTCATTCTAGTCAATTTCCATTTCTCCCAATCCATCCTATCAACGATATTACCAATAAACGCAACGGCTAGCAAAATTTGCAGATATAATGACGGATCTATCTTAACATCATGGTTTCCTAAATTCTATGCTCAATGATATACAAAACTTCATTCCTTTGTTCATCTCTTCCTAAGGTCACTAGGGTCGATATCTAACCCAAAACAATTCAATAGCATATTCATACTTATAACATCTTCCTAAAATCAAGTGGCTAGCATATAAATATAGCAATTCACAAATTGATAGTCCTCCCAATTGCGATCCTATATATATTTAAACATTACCCATCATTCCAAAAGATCTTATCTTAATTCAGTCCAATCCTATGACACGAGTCCAAAGAAGTTCTTATCTCGAGAGTCTGATTCCGGCATTGCGATATAACTG
>JACFYI010003580.1:84321-94626 GCA_014898755.1 Handroanthus guayacan | reverse complement strand
TTATGGAATTATCAAATACCCCCAAACTTAACCGTTGCTCGTCCTCGAGCAACAATTCAGATAAAAACATGCAATAGGGCCATAAAGATGGAAACCTCACCCCAAAATTACACATATATTCTCGACTCATGTTCAACTCTATATCAAATATCAAATTCGTCATGCCATGTCCCTTCAAAACACAGTTCGAATCTTCGGGGTCTTATGATGATCAATCCCTGTGTAAGTGTGTGAGTGATTGGTCCCCAGAAACTCAAGTCTATTTCAAACAAGACGATTTATGACTAAGACATTCGTTCCAATAATTTTATCGGCTCGTTCGTCGTTCCAATTTCAATGGAATTAGATTGTACTTAGCCAAAAATCAATAGGGCTTTGATAGCTTGTAATGTAGGCTTTGGGTTGGGGTAGATATATTTGGATGGAGTAGCTCAACTCATAGCACCAACTCGTTTTCATAAAGCACCCCCAAACTTAGTTTGAGGTTTCTTTTCCAAACGCAGCAATCCCCTTTCTTTTGAAACACCTTATAATAAGCCTAGAAATGTCATCTGACCTTTTGACGCGAGGACAAACATTGGTGATGAATGTATCCGGTTACTCAGTCAGACCCCTTTCTTTATGTGGCTTTTTACCCCTTCGGAGTCTGGTGTATATTTGGATTTTTATTTCTTTGGGGCTTTCTCTTAGCTATTTTTTTTTTTTTAACAAAACTTGGGCAATTCAATGTTTTTGCCCTTTTCTTTCCGCTTCAGTATAAAGACATTCGAGTTAGTGCATATGAGATAGGGTCGAAATAGGGTGTTTTCAGAGATGGGTTAGGCTTTTGGCTAAAGAAATAACGGGAAAACTTATCTTGAAGGCTCAAAACGGGACCCTATGGATGATCAATCGCGTTTTTGGTTGGCTGGAAAGGCTCAATCGATCCAAAAGATGGCCTAAATCATTTTCTTGGCTGAGTACTTTCCAAGTTCTATTTCAAAAGAAATTCAAACAAGTTTCAAAAAATATTAGAACAAAAAATTCACAACCATAAACAATCACATTCAAAATTTGACCCAAGTGTGTGGTTACAATCTAACGTGCGCAAAGTATAGGGATTAAAAATTACTTAACTCCTAAATTCAAATCATATCTCAAAAGTGCATGATGTGACAAACTTAAAAATTTGACATAATTGTGAACATGAACGTGTCTCCTTGAATATTTGTGCAACGAATATTAATGGAATGCATGCATAATGATAAGTGATGCAGGAGATGTGCAAATATACGTTTAATGCATTTGAGAAGCAAAGCACCCCCAAACTTAAAGAGGTACTTTGTCCTCAAAGTACAAAAACGAAATAAGAGCAAGTAGTAATGCATTAACATGTGCAAGCATTTAGATTACAGCCCAGTTAAGTCATACGAATGTGCACAGAGTAATAGATAAAAAAAACGCCAATGAAAGGAGAAAAAGAAAAAAATTTAACCCAATTCATTCATCTCCCATGTTGGCTAGGGGAGGCTCCGATGGATCGTCCGGTGGATAACGTGGGCGGCTGCTCATTGGAATGTTCATCTGGTCGGCCCACAGTGCCCACCACTGCTGCTGATAGGAGAATTGTTGGTCTTGTTGAAGCTGCAATTGATGCACTTCATCTGCAAGTTGATCCATTCGTTCTTCAAGTCCCGGTGCTGGTGGGGGTCGTCGTTGGCGAGGCTGGACTGGGGCTCCTTCTCTAGGTGGTCGGCGATCAGTACGAATAATAGAATTGGGGTAAAGCAACTCATCGCCTGGTTGGCTCTCTAAACCAGCTCTAGCACATAGCTCCGTGATAAGGGAAGGGTGATACAAACCCACAGTTAAGCCACCTACTGCACTCTTCCAAAGGGATCGATGCAAAAAATGACCAAGGTCAATGGGGACATCGGTTAAGATGGCGAAGATCAGAACAGCGCGCTCTCTTGTGACTTCGGACGTGTGAGAGGATGGTAGGAGCCGAGCAGAAATAAAACGCAACCAATTATCAGCGGGAAAAGTCAACGTGGTGCGAGGGAAGTGAATGGGCTCATTTAGACGGCTCAATGTCCACTGGGGGGCCTCCCGACAAATAAGTTCACATATTGTGTCCAACGGGGGATGGTCGTTTAAGAATTCTTGCAATTCGCCAGGAGTGTCGATTATCCGGGTGCCAAACAACGAGTTAATGGTTCTCGCAGAAAAGTTGATATTTTTACCCCGAACCATAACTGTGTGGCGCTGCTGATCTGTGAATCGTAAGTTGGCGTAGAATTCACGAACTAAGGTTTTGTTAGCCACCCCCGGATCACGGACAAAATCCTCCCAGTGACGTCTCTGGGCTATAGTATCGATCCCTACCCCTTGTATGCCCCGTTCTCTAACCATGGCTCGACCTAGTAACCTCTCATTGTGGTAGCTCTCCGCCTCTTGACTAATAAAGCGATGTTGATCAAACCCCTGGCTAGTGCCAGCTTCATAAGTCTGTCGACGTTTAGCAGGGCGTCTACCCGACATAGCTGCAAACAGAAACTCCAACACAGTAATCCAATAAGAAGCGAAAAGTTGGGTCACAGCCCACAAATTATAACCAACACAACACTACTTAAGCAACATGATAAATGGGACACAGCCCAAATAAGTGTAGCACAACAGAACACGCAACATCAATTGGCTAATATGAAGCACGGGACACAGCCAAAAACAGAAGTGAAGATAGCACAGCCCAACACGCAACAAATTGGGAACACAGCCCCTACACATGTAAAGCCTAATGGGCATGGCCCAAACTAAAAATTCAAATCAGATAGATATCAGTGAAGCACATGGCCTAATCATGCTTAAAACGACAAGAACAATAATGAATAGCCACGTAAGCAAGTAGGGGACCAAAGATTCGGGCGGGAATTGACACAAGTCAAAATAACGGACTTAACGGAAAACGAAGCTCAAATATAGCATGCAACGACGTACTAAGCATAAAGCGAAGCAAAATCGAAACATAAGCACAAAACTCATGTCTTCAATTAAACAAGACCCACGTACGTAGCAAAATCGAAGAAACAAGAGAAGAAGAACGAAGTTAAAATACCAACAAAATTAGCCCAAAAACAACGGTGACGAGGAAGGTGGAGGGTGGTCGCCGGAGCTGCGGTGGTGGAGGCGGCGGTAGTGGTGGGTGAAAGAGATTTAAGGTGTTTTGGAGTGTGGGTGTGTGGGAATATGAAAAGTGAGGTGGTGAATGTGTAGATCTATGGATTGTGTGAGTGAAATTGGAGTTTTTGGGAGGTGGTTATGATGGACTTTAGAATAACCCTTCAGTAAAGCACAGTCGACGTACGTACTTACCTCCAGTAAAGCACAGTCGACGTACGTATTTTAGAATAACCCTTCAGAACCTTACCTCCAGGGTCGTCCGACTTATCCCACAGATGAGGATTCGCATGAGCTCATATTGACAACCCGACGTTGCCTAATCAGACACTCATACAAACCCCCAGGGCCCAACAGACAGTCATTCAGTAGGCTACGAATAAACAGGACAGTTCAAATATATAAAAATCATGAAGCTATTGGCACGTTCTGATTGACTATTAACAATTGATTGGATAACTCAGAAACTTAGTCAATCATTTAGTTCGAACAAACCAGGATTAGACTATGGACTAGAGAGATTTTATTTCGGAGTCATAGACACATATAGGGAGGTTAAGTACGGTCAAAAATTAATTGGAAACAATTGTTGAATTCAAAACTCATTCGAATCATATCTTAGGTTAAGAAAATAATCATTTGGAAATAAATGTTAAATTTAAAACTCAATCGATTTAGGTATAGGGTTAAAAAAATAATCATTTGAAAATATTTAAAGCGATGAAATGAGGTGAAAAAGAGGTTTAAAATAGCATAAACTACAAAATCACAAGTTTAGGGACTGTCTCGGGCGCGAACACACTAAAAAATGGGTGCTGATGTGCCCGAATGAGCGAAGCCACTGCCGTGGGCACGTCCACGGCACTATTCATGCGGGGCTCGCCGTGAACAGTAATTTTTTTATTATTTTTGGTTATAAAATCAAACTTCCGAAAATCTTATTTTCAAGCCAAAATTCTGAAATTTACATTTTCAAATTGATTTTACAAGTTTTGGAAGAAAATTCAATTTTTGTGTTCATTTCAATGTTTCTTCCATTTTCTCCACAAATCTCCTATTTTGTCCAATGTCCAAGCTTCAAATCCTATTCAAAGCATAGGTGATGATGTCTAATAGATTCATTAAGCTTTGGAACATGATTTCAAGCACACAAGCTTAGTTTATCAAGGAGCAACAAAACAAAAATCACCAAGCTCATAACAACAAGAATATCAACATGATTATGGAAGCACAACTCAACAAAATAAGATCATCAAGACATAGGTAGAAGCCAAATAAGCACAAGGAAGGAAAAAGAGGTTCCATAACTCTTACTTGTTCACGCTTAAACCGTAATCACTCGAGCTTTCCGAACAATCGTATTAATCACCTAAGCAAAATATAAGTTCTTGATCAACTTTGAACCATACTTATCACATTATTAGAACATAACTCAAGTCTATACTTACCAAGGCTTGTGAGTGAATACACCCAATCTTTCCTTTAATTCCTTTGTTGTGTTTATAAAGTTTCAAAGTATATGAAATGAAGTCGCCGAGAGGGAAGAAGAATGGAGAAGAAATGAACCAAGTTTTCCAGCTGAGTTTGGAAATGAGAATTTCTAAAAATAAAACCACTCATTTCAACTTAGATTTATAATGGACATGTGAATCTAAGTGGTGATCAAATTTCAGCAAGAATCATGCCAACCAATCCCTTATTTTCATGAAGAATTCAGCTGGACCGTGCGGTAGGTTGAAAATCTGATTTTTCTTGTCTCTTTTTTTTTTTTAATGTTTAATTAATTTTGGGCTGAAAGTATATGGGTTGATCTTGGGCTATGTTTGGGCCAATCTTGGGCTTAATAAAGTCTTGTTGGGTTGAAATATCGTAAGAAGTCGTGGCTCTGTCAAGAGAAAATATTTTGAATGTGTGAAACTTATTTTCGAAATTAAAACGTTCTTCGTTTTATTGAAATCGAAACAATTTGAGAAAATAAGTGATTTGGTATTTTAATTAGAAAAATTTTGGGGTATTACATAGATGATGTTAGAACCAAGAAACACCCGAAAACACGGAGGAAACGGTAGAAAAATCCATTTGAACCTAACCTGCTATTTTGGCTAAAACAGAGGAGGCCTCTGTCATACTCTCAACTTTAAAATTTTGAAACTCGACCTCCTTACATCCAAAAATTCCATAACAGGTGCCGTTTGACACCTTATCAAGTTTAGTTAGTGTTAGGATCAAGAATCTTGCAAAAATATGGAAAAAATTGATCAAGAACACCTTTGAAACTAGACTTGCCAGTTCACCCGAGGAGAAGGGGTACCCTCTGGAGTGAGCTATAACACATTCTTGACTTTCAAACCATTGAAACCTAAACTTTCCTTCACCAAATCAACCCCAAAAATATTTTTAGAAACTTTATTAAGTGTAGATGATGATAAAATCAAGAATTCTTGAAATCCATTAAGGAATCTGCCCAGAAAATTCTTTAAAGCCAAATATGTCAAGCCAACTCTGGTTACGACAGAATCATCGGTCAACTTTAAAAAGTTGAGGGTGTTTGTAATTAAAAGCTTACATCTACTAGGAAATTACTGGTGGTATTTGCCAAAAAGTGATTTTCCATATATATAATTATATTTTTAAATTTTAAATTATAGAAATAAAGGTAATATATTATTTTTATAATTTTTTTTAGCTGAAAAGTAGAAGCTAAAATCTAAAAGCACATCAGGAGGTACTTTTAAATTCGGACTGATTTTAGTCTAAAATCACTTTTGCAAAAGCAGATGTTGCCTTACCAAATACTCCTAAAACTATTTTTCAATAGCTAGAAGCTAAAAGTTGCTCCCAAAAGTAATGTCAAACACCCTTTTAGTATGGTCTCAAGTGTTTTACTTAAAATACCATTTTACATTAACTTTATGTAATAATAACCACCCACTATCCCACTAATTTTATGTTAGATTATATATATAATTTAATTAAATATAATAACAATGATAATAATAATATTCTTATTATTAAATATAAATAGAAATAATGTTCCTTTTTCATATCTTAATATATAGAAATTATCTTTTTATCATTTTATGCACACACATCAAGTGTGGAGTTAAAGCTAGCATCCAATTAATTGTCCAGTTCAGGCAAGTAGAAAAGATGGATTCCCGTAAATTACGTTTTGGCTTGAACAAGAATAAGCAGTGTACGTGGACATATCTTTGCAGAATAATCACGTGGGAGCAAGGAATTAAGTAGATATTGCTAAGAAACTCTAGTTATAACCAACTTTCCTAGAAAAATTAAGGGATAACCACCTCAACACCCATTGAAGTTTATCACAATTATTAAATATCCCCTAATATTTGAATAATTATTATTGCGTCCCCTAAAATTTGAATAGTTACTGTTATTTTCCCCAAAAATTCCAAACATTACAAACACACCCCCGGCATAAAAAGGTGTAATTGTAATATGATGCATCAACCTAGAAGGTTTAACTATAATTATTCTTATATTCAGATGGTGTAATTGTAATTATTTATTTAGTTGCACTGTATACTAAGAGTCATGTAATGGTAATTATCCAAACATTAAGGAATGTTTTAGTAATTATGGTAAACCTCAAGGGTGTAAAGGTAATTATCCCAAAAATTAATGTATTTATTCTGTCCGTCAATTATTTATCCTTCAATTTCTATCTCTCAAGCACCTAAATTCAAGGATCTCTCATCTTTAGTTCCTTCCCTTTTGTTTTTCATTCAATTTTCATTTTGCCTATCCCTTTCCCTCTTCCCCTCCCTTATTGTTGGACAAAACGGTATGTCTTGCTTATAAATTCCTCTTGTTTATACAAATGTATTTATGGTGCTCAAGATTTTCAAGATATTGTCAACAAAGATGATGTTGTGAATGGGAAAATATTAAGTTTCATGTTGTTCTTGACCAGATATGATGATTGCGAAAATTACATTTTTCATCTTGTAGGTATACCACTTTTCATTTTTGATTGCTTATGTATTAAATTAACAATTGTAGTTCTATAAGTAATAATAATTTTGCATTTTATACATGTTTTTGCAATTTCAATTCTATTCACAGGACTAAATTTGCAAAATTATTGTACTTACAGGACTATAATTATTAAATTTCTCACAGGACTAAATTTGCAAAGTTATTGTACTTACAGGACTATAATTATTAAATTTACGGGACCAAAATTGCTAAAAGAAGGCATAATTTGCAAATTGTTATTACTTAGAGGTCTAAAATTATTAGTTCAATACATATGTGACCAAAAGTGAAAAATAATAGGTTTATAGTTTGAAAATTATAATTTTCCCTATGATGATGTAAATGGAATAGCTTGAAGTTTGATGTAATTTTTCACATATATGTATGTGACATACAGACAGCTATATGTACTAAGTAAGATGTGCCAAAAAATGAAAATAAAAAATAAAAAAGAAAAAAGAAAAAGTAATCATGTTCTTAAAGTGAATTTTCTTATCTTTTTGTGTTTTTTGGTTTAACTTTGAAGTTCCATACGTATTTCATTTTTGTAAGTGTGAAAACTTGCCCCTACAACACTTCAATTCATTATGTAATTGCTTCTCATATGAAACAACAAATAGGTTTTTTGTTTGATAATTTCCAAACCAGGAAGACTTTAGGACAATAAGTTTAATACTCCGAGATTTCCCTAATTAGAAATTACAAATCGTCAATTTCATAAATCAAAATAATTTCAATAAAACGAGAAACGTTTTAATTTTGAAAACACATATCACATGTTCCAAATATTTTCTCTCGATTAGGGCCCCGATTTCTTCAATCTTTTCGGCCCAATAAACTTCATTTGAGTCCAAGAAATGGCCTAAAACCAGCCCCAAATTCTAGCCCACATGTTGACCCAATCTTTAAACATTTCAAAAAACAAAATAAAAAATAAAAAAATCAAATTTTGGAAATCTGAAAAATATGGCAACCGGATTTCACAAGCATGGGAGGCAATGGTGGTTGGTAAAAGTTGATAAGTGTTTATCCTATTTTAATTCACTAAAAACCATGACCAAGTGTTGGCAAAAAAATCCTTGACTATAAATGGAGGGCTACAGCTTGTATGAACCATTTTCCATCCTTCCATCTCCTTGCAAAAAAATTTCAGAAGTTTTCCTTCCTTTTCCTCCTCTATTCGGCAGCTCCACACTTCACACACATACACATTTCAAGTTTTAAGCATTAAGGAATACAAGAAGGGAAATCTAGGCGGTATCATCTCCACACATTTGGTAAGATAAGCTTTAGTTTATATCCTTATGATTATGATTAAGTTATGACTTGTGGCTTGATCAAAGACTTGCTATCTTAATGTTAGACAGTTGCTCGTAAGACTCGGAAAGCTCAGAAGTATTTATGGATTTAAGCTTGAACAAGTAAGACTTATGGAACCTTGTCTTCCTTTCGTATGCTTATATGCTTCCCCATGACTTGTTCATCTTGTTATGTTGAGCCTATCGTACTCTTGTTCATGTTGTTATTGTTGTTTGAGCTTTGTGCCTTGATCATTGTCATTGTTAAATATGAGCTTAACACTTTGAAATAATGATCCTATGTCTTACGAACATTTTGACACCTTCCCTATGCTTGTACTGAAATTATTCCATGGACCATGGACTAAAAGAGGAGGACTTGACACTAAAATTGAAAGAAAATAGGAGATTTGGACAAAATGATGTTTCTTTTTACTCGGTTTTGATTATTCGAAGAATCTTTATTCAAACTCCAAACCGATGATTTAGAAATGTTTATGGGCATAACACAACCCTAAAAATGTAGTTGTGAATAAAAAATCAAAAGAAAATAAAAAGACGAAAAGTAGGATTTTTGGCCAAGAACCGGCGCTCAAGCGCTCAAATTGAGCAAAACAAGCGCCCAAAACAAGCGGCCCAGCGCCCGTTCAGAAGCTTGAAAAATATGTTTTCCCAGTGGCTCAGTGCTTAAGTGCCAAAACCAACGCTCCAGAGCCCGTTCAACTTTTTCAAAACGAAAAATTTTGATTTCATTCCAGTAACTTGGCGGCCCAACGCCCGTTTCCACAAACTTAAACATGTTTTCGACTTTCGTTTCGACAATCCAAGCCTATATCTAATTCTTCTAAGATAGGTTAAAGATTTTAATATAAGGAATGCTCAAGTCCATAGTCCAAATTCCCGACTTATTTCGAATAATAGGATTGACTGAAATTCTGAACTATTTATTTACTGTTTTTGGTTAATCAAATATTATGTCGTGATGGCTTAATGATATACTCGAACTGGCTGACTGTTCCTGAACCTATCTGAATGATTACTGTTGGGCCCTGGGGGTTGTCAAGGGTATCTGATACGGGCAATATCGGATTAAATATTAGAACTCCTAGAAATCCCCTACTCTTGATAGACTGGACGAGCCCTGGAGTTAGAGTTCCAAAAGCCTATCTTAAAGCACGTGGATAGTCAATAGTGCTTTTACTGTACAGGCTCTTATGAGAACATTGGAGGGATAAGAATGAATTTATTTGAAGATATAAGGGTGATAAATCCACCAAAACTGTTTGATTCAGCCTTATATGACCTGAATGTGATTACTGTTTACTGTTATCGATTTGATATCACTGTTATGACTGTACTGTACTACTTTACTGAATCACATTCATGTTAATTACTATTCTATTTTTCCATTTGTACTCTTTTGTTCCTAAATTTTTGCCATAAGTTTTACTGGGTCAGTGGCCTCATGATTCCAAAATATCATGTAGATTCCTAGACCGAATACTTGATGGATTGGAGCTCTATTTTGACCGTAGACTCACTTTTGGGATAATATATGTTTAGGCTTGTTTTACAAATGATTGTACAGATTGGACTGATAGAATTTTGAATGGTCTATTTTGTCTAGTTAGAATGAATTATATTTTTTTGGAAATTTGGGCTTGTAAGAACATTATGATGATTATAGCATGTATGGCTTTATGTTTTAGTTAATGTATTGGATTTAAATTTTCTGTCCGACCGTGAGTAATCTCCCGAATCATGAGGCAAAATGTTATCGTGAACCAGGACGTTACAGGTGGTATCAGAGCCTAGGATAAGAAACCTAAATGGTATAGATTGATAG
>JACFYI010003580.1:34711-58252 GCA_014898755.1 Handroanthus guayacan | reverse complement strand
AAGTTTAAGTTGAGTTTATATAGATTATGTTATGGTTTAAGTAAAATATTAAGTAGATTTTCTATTTGATTGTTAGATTTAGCTTGAAATTTTGGAGAAAACACTTAGATCTTGAGATTGGGATAGCTTAAAAAAGGTAAGGATCATAACTCTATATTCTCCTTCATTTTAGCCACTCTATGCTTGAAAAAAAATGAGATTTGTTCCTTTGTTATGAGATTTGATCATCGATATGTTCATCTTGCTTCGGATTACCTTGTTTATGTGATGAACACCATATTCCTATGATAATTGTTGTTGGGATTTGATTGAGTTTTTATATGAAAATCATGAATATAAACCTAGTGGAGATAAGGGATTTGTTGAATCATCACACTTAGATTTGGTAGCTAGATGATTTTTGGATATAAGTGAAGATTGATAACATTGGTTTTGGCTCTAGGGTAGCTTCTCTAGTGCACACACCCTAGCTTAAAAATTCGAAAACCTCACTTATACTGCTCCCAAAATTGCATATAAGATACCATTAGAAATCTCATCGAGTTTAAATGTTGTTAGAATCAAGAATCACCTAAAAATAAGGAGGTAAATGGTAGAAAAACCTATTTAAACCTAACCTGCCATTTCGGCTAAAACAGAAGAGGCCTCTGTCATACAATCAACTTCAAAAATTTATAACTAGACCTCCTTACATCCAAAAATTCTATAAAAGATGTTGTTTGACACCTTATCAAGTGTAGTTAGTGTTAGGATTAAGAATCATATAGAAATATCCAGAAAAATATCCAAAAACATCATTGAAACCGGACTTACCAGTTCACCTGGGGAGTAGGAGTACCCTCTGGAGTGAACTATAACACTTTCTTCACTTTCAAACCATTGAAACCCGAGTTTCCTTTCACAAAATCAGCCCCAAAGATACTCATTAGAAACCTTATTATGTGTAGATAATGATAGACTCAAGAATCTTTGAAATCTATGAAGCATTCTTTCCAAAAAATTTATTAAAGCCGAATATGTTAAACTAACTCGAGGTTACGGTAGAACCATTGGTCAACTTTAAAAATTTATAACTAAGAAACCACTCGTTGCATTTTGGATATAAAACCATCATTGGAAATCTTGTCAAGTCTAGATAGTCGTAGAACCAAATCGTCAATTTTAATTCAATTGGATTTATTTTTAAATTGGTTAGGAAATTTACTGCTGGAATTAAATCGTAGATTTTATAAGATATGGAGATGTGGTCTAGTACTTAATTAATCTTGATATTTATAGGCCAAATTAACTTGAAGAATTAGACGATCTCAATATCACCTTGGAACGTAACGCTTAAGGACCAGAGGTAAGAATTATGGCTATCCTTTATGCGCATAATAATGGAATATTTTGTATCATGATTTCATTCCCTTGTTTCGATTGCAATGAGCATGAGTTTGAATTCGTTGTTGTTATTTCTTGTCGGATTGTCATGGACTCATTATCTTGTTTGATTATCACTATAAACATATGGATACGATTGCGGCCATTTCTCTTGTTTAGACAATGATCTTTGCCTTGATATTTGAAAAATTACAGATACTATCGAATATGTATTGTCATGTTGAAAAAAAATGGAAACCTGAACTTGCTTGACTTGTTTTACAAAATATCTATGCTTGATTTATTCTTAAATTTTTTTCTATGATTTTAATTCCATTTTGCCTTGTAAAAATCCACTTTTGAAATGTTTTCAAAATATCTTCTTTAGTTTCACTCTTTAAAAGTAATTTTAACAAAAACAGCTTGTTGTCTTAGCTTTAGTTTCACTCTTTAAAAATATCTTCAACAAAAACAGCTTGTTGTATTTGCCTAGTTTGTTTTTTTTGCTCTTTTGAAATATTCTTTTGATTATGGTTATATGTTCATTTTCTTTGAAATATTTTCAAAATACTGTATGAATTTCACCTGTCTAAAATATTTTCAAAACACCGCTGAAGGATTTTATTCCATAAAAATATTTTTAAAAGTATTGTTTGTAGTTTTTACAACTCTGATTCATTTTCTGAAAAATTGTTAGGGTGTTCATTTTCTGAAAATGTCTTCAAAAATATAATATGAATATTCCTATCTTTTGAAAGCTTTTGGAAATATTACTTGATATGTCTGTTGTGCACGCTTTTGAAATATTTTCAAAATACTGTTGAAATGATCACAGAATACTCTTTTGAAATATTTTTGAAAATAGTATATGATATGTCCATAGTCTATTCGTTTAAAATGATTGAGCTCGCAGTATCGTTTGATAAATAATCATGTTCGAAATTGTTTGAGATATTATATTGATTGAATCGGACAAATTATGTTTCACTGGTAATTTTTGAGCCTCGTTTGAACTTCGCTTGTTTTACTCAAACAATTGTCATTCCCCTCGAATTGCCCCTGTATATTGATTTGATTGACAATATCCGAATCTCGTTGAAAACTTTAATTATTTTATTCGGACAATTGTTGTTACCCTCGAATTGCCCTTGCATATTGATTTAATTGACAACGTCCGAACCTTGTTTGAAGATTTGCTTATTTTATTTGGACGATTGTTATTACCCTCGTAACTTATGGTTATTACCCTCGTTTATGGGCCCTTGAAAAATCTACGGAGGGATGCTGGGCGGCATCGGGCTGACGATTGATCCCCTGAATGGTTTCCTCTCGTTTAGGTAGTTTCGCGGAAGCCTGGGATAGGTTTTTCAAGGACTAGCCTGTGACACGCTGCTGGTTGACATTTATGTTACACTACAAAATCGAGTTACCACCTTGAGTGGCCACTCAAATGTGGAAACTGTGGGAGGATAAGGCTGACATTTGTTTGCAGTTATAAGAGTGACAGATCCACCAAATACTAGTTCAGCCTTGTTATATGATTGTGTGAATTGTTTATGCTCTTAACCGGGCTACTTGTTTACGCTCTTAATTGGGCTACTCGTTTATGCTCATATTTGGGCTACTCGTTTTGTTTGAATCACCACAATCATATAGCTTATTTCAACCTGTTTGATTGTTGAACTATCTGAGCTCATTATTTGATTTGTATCCGATATTGAACACTCCAATCTTGTTTATTGGTTCATCTTTTATTTTATTGGACATTCCGAAATTTTTCAGTTGAGCCTTGCTTAATACTTATCGTCTTATTCCTTACCATAATTTCTTACTAAGTCATTCAAACTTATTTTATAAGTTGAACATGTGTAGGTGACTGAAATTTGGGATTTGCATCAAGCTAGGAGATTCTAGTTGCTAAAATTTGGGTAAGAGAAATTGTGGATTTGTAATAGTTTGTAGTATTTATATACTCTAGTGCTAATTAGTTCGATACTGTTTTGAAAAAATTTGGGGCTTGTAATGAATATATACTTGATTATCGATTGAATAAAATTTCTGTTGCATTGAAAATTGAGAATGATTTTATAAGCCCCTCCCCATCGGGTAGCGTTCCGGACCTAGGGCGAATACTTTAGGATCCGGGGCATTACAGATATAATGAATCTTGAAGAGTATTTGGATTTGGGATAATTATGGTTAAATTTTGAAAGTTGGAATATAACCAAGCGCATTAACATACAAAACATCTCTCAAGTACCACAGTCCCCTACATATTCTTTGAATTTCAAAGCTTAAAGACCCACTTTAATCTTATCAAATTGGCCCACATAATATATTATTAAAAATCTTATGGAGTTTAGATAATTTTATAATCAAGAATCACTCAAAACTATGGAGAAAAATGCCTGAAAGTGCTAATAGAAAATAACATACTAGAGTTGCCAGAAACAGGGTCCGTGGCAGGGGATGGAATTTAAAAGGACATAGACGAAGATTTGACTGTTGGATAATTGATCGGAAGTCATCGTTAGAAAGATCATCGAGTTAAGGTATTTATAGAGGGAAAATACTATTAAACTTGTTGGAATATGTTCAAAAATATGCTAGGAATCTGACTGCCGAAACTGGATCATAGATTTTACATGATATAAAGATGTAGTCTAATATTTAAATGATATTGATGTTAAAAGGTGGAATAAACTCAAAGAATTATGAGATCTCAATTTCATCTTAAGACTTAAAGCCTAAAGACAAGAGGTAAAGGTTATTGCTATAATCATTCTTGAATTTCTTACCATGTTCAAGCTATAACTCTTGCTTTCATTGTTAGAAATATTGAGACTTAGACTTGTTGAACATCTTATTGAAAACCTTGATACTATCTCCGTAAATGATCATGAATGAAGACTTGTTGTACATAAGAGACAGGACGACATGTAAAATTACTTGGTTTGAAGTTTTAATGCTTTAAAAATGAAGTTATTAGACAAAGTATACTCAAATCTTAATTTGGGAAAAATAAGCCTTCATAAACTAGTCTACAAATTTTATAACACATTTTATGTTATAAAAATGTGAAAATATTAGAATCAAATTTCTGCTAAGATTTGACAAAAAAAAAAATTCAAAAAATCAATGCAGAAGCGCCCGGGGCAATAGCCCCAGGTCGCTCTTTCTCTTTCGCATGCGATTTTGGGAGCGGATACGCCCAATCTAGTAGTTGTCTTGAACTGTTTTCAGCCCTTTTTTACTATTTTTTGTCCTTATAACATATCTTTTAAATATTTGATGTTCAAGATGAGTTTCTTATGTCCGATGATTCGACCTAAACGTCATATCCAATGTTCAAAGTATCTTTTTATTGATCTAATAAAAATTTGATCATTATATCCAATGTTCAAAGTATCTATTTACTGATCCAATGAAAATTTCATTGTTATATCCGAACTCTTGAAAATCTAATGCATGAATATTGGGCCCTAGGAACTTCAAGGGGAAAGATTAGGCGTAACGATCGTCGATCTCAACCTTGGGACTTTTCTAATGTTAAGTAATTCCAAGAAAATCTGGAGGGAGGTTTTCGAGGGATTACTTTAAGGCTCGTGGTCGACTGTGCTGCGGCGACTGTACGTAAGGAGATCCTCTTGAATGACTACTCAAAAGTGAGTTAGGAGGAATAAGGTATAATACCCCAAAATTTTCTAATTAAAATTTGGAATCGCCGATTTTCGAAAGTTAATCCGATTTCAATAAAGCGAAAAATATTTTATTAGCAAAATGAATTTCAAGCAACCGAATTATTTTTCCTTGTCCAAGACTCAATTTTTTACGACACTTTCACCCAATATAATCTTTTAAGCCTAAGAAATAGGCCCAAAAACTTACCCAAATTGAGCCCATTAATTAAATATTTCAAAAAAAAAAAAGAGAGAAGAGAAAATCAGAATCAGATTTTCAAAGCATGGTACAGCCGAGATTTTGCCAAGAATTGAGGGATTGGTTTCACCATTTTTAATTTGAAAAATTTGAGGACCAAGTGTTTGGTAAATTTTACAATGATAAATGATGGTTGAAGCAAAGTTGTGGGCATTTGATCTCCAAATTTCTTGCTGAAAAACCATGCCTTTTCACCTCCTTTCCTCTCCATTTCAGCAGCTTCATTTGCACACACACACATTGAGATTTTTTTCAATTGACAAGGAAATCAAAAGGAAAGTTTAGGGTATTCACTCAAAACATTTGATAAGTAAGTCCTGGTTTATAACTAAATATTATGGTAAGTTAAGATTGAAGTTGATTAAGAACTTGTTATCCTGTGTTTAGACGGTTGATCAATATTCGGAGAGCTCAGAGTGGTGAACTAAGCTTGGACTAAGAGTAAGACTTATGGAACTCTTGTCTCCTTCATATGCTTACATGTTCCTCTCTTCCATGTTGTATTCATCTTCTATGTTGAGCCTATAATGTTGATAATCATGATGATATATTTGTTAGTATGAGCTTTGTATTGTTATTTTTGTACTTCTTGATAACCTAAGCTCAATGCCCTTGAAATGTTAATCCAAAGCTTGTTGAACTTCCTAAACATCATCACATATGCTTCGGAATAGACATGAACCTTGGACTATGAACAAAGAGGAGGATTTAATGACTTAAAACCAACAGAAAATGAGAAATATGGACAAAAGCATTATTTTCAACTTGATTTTGATTTCTTCAAAAAATCTTTAACCAAATTTTAAAATGATTATTTATAAATGTTTATGGACATGAAATAGGCCCAAAAATGAAAATTTCAAGCCAAAAATCAAAACAAAATAAAAGACGAAAAATTAGATTTTTCACCCGAGAGTGAGCGCTCAAGTGCTCAACTTGGGCGCCCAAGCGCTCAAGCGCGCCCACTCAGATTTTAAAATTCTTTATTTTTTAGTTCCATTCCAGTAGCTGAGGGCTCATGCGCCCATTTACACGATCAAGCGCTCAAACCCGTGGCAAAAACCACTATTTGAGCACTCAACCGCCCAAATGTGCGTCCAAGCACTCATTCCAGTGAGCTTAAACACATTTTAGACTTCGTTTCCAACATACCGAGTCTATATCTAATCTTTCTAAAGTACGTTTAAGATTCCAAATCAATGAATCCTCTAGTCCATAGTCTAATTCTAGTTTGTTTGAATGAAACGATTAACCAAGTTTTTGAGTTGTTCATTTAATTGTTAATTGGCCAATCAAATATGTGCCGATTGGCTTCATGATATATGATATGTTCGAACTATCCTATTTATTCGTAGCCTACTGAATGACTGTCTATTGGGCCTTGGGGGTTTTCAAAGGTATCAGATTGGGCAACGTCGGGTTCACTATCTGAGCTCTTGTAAATCCCTACATATGGGGTAGTCCGGATGACCCTGGTGATAGGGTTCTGAAGGGCTACTCTAAAGCACATACGTCAATTGTGCATTACTGTTTATAAGTTGCTCCTTCATGGATTTGGAGGGATAAGGATTTTATATAATATGTGTTGGAGCTATAAGGGTGATGACCCACCAAACTGTTTGTTTCTGCCATAAGACTTGAATGTGATAATTATTTACTGTTATCCATTTGTTCTGATCGTTCTGATTGTTTTGAATTGTTTCTTGAATCACATTCTCGTCTTGATATTGTTATGCCTATTGTTGGACCTTTTTTTGTTTCATCTTCATGCCACAAGTTTTACTGGGTCGGTGGACTCATGATTCCATTATATTATGTAGGTTCATAGGCCATGAATCGAATGACTATATGCTCAAAAGTAATTGTAATTGCTTTCCTTTTTGGGCTTTTATAATTAAGATTGTAATTCTAGCTCGATTTGTACTGCTGGACTTGTGGATTGTACAATTAGGTGGGTTGTAATATT
The DNA here is from genome assembly GCA_014898755.1 of Handroanthus guayacan. Lineage (NCBI taxonomy): Eukaryota > Viridiplantae > Streptophyta > Magnoliopsida > Lamiales > Bignoniaceae > Handroanthus > Handroanthus guayacan. The sequence continues at coordinate 50,985 of JACFYI010003580.1, read as the reverse complement.
TCGTTAGCTGATTATGTATTACAAATGGATTTTATTGGCTTGAAATGATATTTTGGGAATTCTAGTTTGAAATTGCACTGTTAGTTCTTGATTTTTGGTTTTAGAATGTTTTTCGTCCGCGAGTAACGTTCCGGATCACGGGACGAAATGCTACCGTGACCATATGTGAACTTTTGTTGGAAGTTTAGGCAATCTTGGAACTTATTGTTTTTGTAATGATGTTACGTACAGATGTGAACTTTTGTTGAGACTTGACAATGTAATTTGCCCAAGATGTTAATGTAATGGATATTGCTATTTGACTAATGCATTATTGCAGGTTTTAGTTTAGTAACCCTAGCCACGGGTAACATTTTCGACTTAGGAGCGGATGCTGTAGGATTTGAGGCGTTGCACGCACTACCTCCTAAAATTTGACCTTAATACAGTAACACCTCCTGAAGTTTGGAAAATAATCATAACACCGTTATTGTTAATTGGAGTAAAACTTCATGGAATGTACATATATATAGATATATTTATAGCTTTGGTTTGAATAATTACAATAATGGTCCATTGTTATTTTAACAAATGTAAAATTTCACAAAATGATAGTTGTGGTATAAAGAATCATAATTTGAGAAATTACAAAAAGACTCCTTGCACTTGGTGGTTTTACTGTAATTTTTGAAATCACGGCTATATATGCTCCATTAAGTTTCCACCAACAAAAACTAATAACAGTTGGTGATTATAATTTCTTAAAAATTTCGAAAATTTTGTTGTAATTAAGCTAACCCTGAAGGGGTGGTGAGGTAATGATCACTTTATTTTCCTATCGTGAAATTATGTTCACTTAGCAATATCTAACTATTCGATCTCAAAATCAAGCTATACGTATCAATTGGGCTAGCAAGTCATGTTTAACTTCACTACCAATATATTATATATTTTTAACAAAAAAAAAAGAATAGTCATGGTGAAAGTAATAGTTAATAACCCAAAATTAAAAGCCGTGGTGAATATGGTGGCCAATGATCCAAAAAATCGAGATGAAAACATAATTTGTCATTGCTACACTAAAGTTATATGTCATGGTGGATTTTCAGTTAGCCTCGCAAAAATTACACATCATTATTGTGGTGAAATCATAACAAATGACTTTCTGTTATCACTGTTTCTTATTAATATCAACTTTTAATCATGATAATTGCTCAAGTTTTTTGTAATGTTTGAACAGCAACAATATACTAATTTTCAGGCAAATGCGGCATCTGGAATGTTGGTGGACGATGAGTGCAAGCTAAAGTGCTTGGAGTTCAAAGCAAGGAGGAACTGCAGGTTCATAATTCTCAAAAGAGAAGAGAAACTTCGTCAACAGGTGATAATTGAAAAGCTAGGATAGCCAGATGAAACCTACGATGATTTAACAGTAAGTCTGCCCGACAACGAGTGTCGTTATGCTATCTATGACTTCAATTTCACAACTAATGAAAATTGCCAGAAGAGCAAGATTTTCTTCATTGCTTAGTAAAAAATATCACATTTTAATGCATGGTTCCAAGTATGTCGCGGCACTTAAATTTTTGCACCATAAAACCTTTCAAGACTGGGAATGAGGTATGGTTTAAAAAATTTGAAATGTTAGGAAAATTCCATCTACCTTTCAAAATTACAAATACCTCCTTCATGTGCAGGTCTCCTGATTTGTCGAGGATAAGGAGTAAGATGGTGTATGCTAGTTCAAAGGATAGGTTTAAGAGAGAACTCGATGGAATTCAAGTTGAATTACAAGCAACAGATCCAAGTGAAATGAGCATCGACATTGTGAAATCTCATGCAATTTGAGATATAAAGCTAGCCACCAGATACGATATTTGCATTGTGGGGGCCTAACTGTTTTTCTTTTTCTTTTTTTTTTCCTTTTTTTTTTAATTTATCCCCTTATCCTTTCAATAGCTAGGCCTGAAACAAAGGGAAGGGTTAATGTGGCAAGAATTGCTCTGTTGAGGTTGCAATAGTTATAATTCTTTATTCTTCTTGTGTTTTACTTTACGGGTTTTGTGAGCTCAATTCCTTTTTGTTGAGGTCCCTCTGGAATTATCGCAAGACTTGTTTCATTTTCAACCACTCATACTGACAGTTGTTAAGTTCATTGTAATGAAAAAAGTCGAGTTTCTCTTTTTTATTCCAACCAATTATAATTTCTTCATATTTATTTTTTTTTTAAAAGGTTTTGTGTTTCATAATTTTCCTCTCTTTTTGTATTCCAATTCAGCTCTTTCATAGTTGGATAGGAAAATAATTGATCTTTTCCAAATATTTGTTGTGGCCATATTGAAATTTCTATTAGAAAACAATTGTTCTTTCAATTCTGAAAATACTATGACAAAGCAAAAAATTGGATTTTCAACAACTTTCTATTTTTCGGTTCAAATTTTAATTAGAAAACAAGTGGCCTTTCCATTCCAAAAACATCGTGACAGAGCGAAAAATTATATTCTCAAGATACACCTATATTCTGATTCAAACATTTGTTAGAAAACAAGTGTCCTTTCTGTTCCAAAAACACAGGAGCACTTATTGACACGACAATGTATGTTTAATACCAGTTAACACTATCAATCTTCCACATTTAGGAGTTCGAATATATTTTTTCATGGAATAGTTGATTATTTTTCTACTAAATAGTACGTTTGAGCATATTTTTGTTAGTTATTATATTTGATATTGATTACAGATATAATTGCCATATTGATTTATTGATATAATGAAATGCCCTATTTATGTCGTAATGAATCTTCACTCAAAGAAAAACATTTTATCACAGCGGAACCATCGAACCACACCACCCTTTTGCCCAATTTCATAGGTTTCCGAAAACTATGGCTCTACCAGTGGCACAACAAAAAAAGAGATTGAGAGGTTGTCCCACAACTGTTCGACTATCTCAGCCAACCAAGGCAGTTAGAACAATCCTCCACAGCTACACCAACCCTTGTTCAAGAGCTAAGGGAGCAACTAATCACACACATTGGCCTTTGTTCGATCGCTAAAGGAGCCACTAATCACACGCATTGACCTTTGTTCAATCGCTAAAAAAGCCACTAATCACACTCTGGTCTAGCAATCATGATTAATCCATCAAATTTGATTTGCTGTTTCTTTAGGAATCAATGATACAGAAGTACTAGCATGCTTCGCTGGAATGGCAAAAAAACGTGTAAATAGCTGGAATGAAATGGTAATGGTCTTCCCTGTTCCAATGTTTCAATATGGAATAGTTTTTGTGTGAATTAATGTTCTAAACCAATAAATAGGCTTGAGTGAGATGATAATTCAATCTATCGGACTATTGCAGCAGAACGGATCGGATTGGAATGGCGATTTTTACATGTTTTAATATTTTTTGCACTTTTCTCTTTAGCATAAAATCAATAGTCTAAAATAAGAAAAAAAAAATGTGTGAAATAGCCTCGACCATTCCATGACATGGCAATGGAACTAGAATGATGACCTCTGCTCAGGGATTCACGATCGTTTCGATGAGCCATGAGTACTAGCTTATCGAGCGGATCCTATTCAATTAAGATTGTGCTTCTTTTGAATGAGATTTTTCTAACTGAAGGTGAAAGTTTTTTAGGGAAATAGCCTCAATCTGATATCATCTTTAGTGACCCCTTCTTGAGTGATTGAATGGCAAATTTTCAAAAAATCATCTATGTAGATATTGAGGTCCTCATGCAACACTCTACAAAATTGCACTGACTTTTGAATCATGTAAATTATAGGAATCTCAGGTTTGAACCTTGCCTGAAGAGCAGGCAGCTGCACTCATCTTCCTTTCTTTAACATTTGTCATGATCAAATTTCTTATTGGGGTATTTTCAAAGTCATCTGCCGTGACTACTTCTCTGAGTTCCGCCTCCATTTTTTCTTTAGTTTCTTCTACCAGTCCTCTTCTTGGTGCCTTAAGAGTAGATACACCTAATCCTAGGATCAAATAGTTTCAGTTGTTGGTGTTGGCCTCTTCACATATAAATATGATAAAAGCCTATAAAACAAGGAGAGAAAAAAAAGAAAGAAAGAAAGAAAAAAGTTTAGGCGTAGTTTTTAATGTGTTGCACAAAAATCAGAAAAAACAATGCCAAATCTTAGGCGACGGTGCCAAAAACTTGTTTAGCTATGTGAATACAAATATCTACATGCAAGTGCATCTACTATTACAAGTAATAAGGTGAGAAATAGAATATGATTTCCTGAAGGATGTGGGTTATCTGATATCAAAAAGCGTTAAGCAAAAAGCTAATAATAGTTTTTTTCTCAATCAAAACAAAATGGCGATATTCTCATACAAAAATTTTATGGCTTAGAGTGTTTCATTTGATTTTTTTTAGCTTTTTATCAAAAAAAATCGAGAAAATGTTCAAAGCCGTTAGTCTTACAATTCATTGTATTTGAAGAAATTGAAAATGTTTTCTTTAAAAAAAAAAAAAAGAAATTCTAAAAGTTGATTTCATATTGAATGACTATTTTATCCAAAAATCTGGGGGGAAGTTATTTAAAACTACCAAAAGCTATTTTCACTTTATGATTCAGTCCCTATCTAAATTTTTTAAGTCTGCACTTCCCATTCCAAAATAAAGTTTAGAGTTTGCTCCCCCTCTACTTGATTTGGCAAAAATACCCTTCTTTATTATTCTTTCTTTATTTTTTTCCCTTCACTTTCCTCCTATACCTATTCCCAAACATTCCTTATTATCATTTCCAAACACCCAACCTCACCAACTCTCCATTTTCTGTCACAGAGACTCATCCCCATCTTCTCTCAACACATGGTGCCTCTTCATTCACCATTGTTACCCACATCTATTGCCCATCTTTTTCTTTTATGTCCATCATCGACTATCACTTTGTATCGAAGGGAGATTCACTTTTTGAATTATTCTCAAAATTTCAGAATTTGAATGTCTACAAGAGTAAAGGAAGACAAATTTTAACCACGAAGTTTGAGAAAGCCGCTGCTGAGAAAACAGCTAAGTCTCCATCCAAGGCCATCGAATCTGAGAAGAAGCCTTAAGTATTGTTCCTGTTTCTAGGGGTAATCATATAGCATTGCTGTTGTCTAATGATTGAGTTCTCCATATGTAATTTAAGTTCTCTGTATGTTAAATGTTTATATATAGAGTCATTTCTACCTTTTTAGTTTTCATTGTTAGGTTCTCCACAATTTTGAATTCAATAGAAAGATTGCTTTCTAGGATATCTAAAGCCTATTTGCCTGTGCACAATTTTAGTTAATTGTGAATTATATTTGAGACGAGGTTTATTGGTGTTTCGAGTTTTGCGATTTCTGTATTCTCTGTGCAAAACAATTTTCCTTCATTCTAATTAGGCTAAGAATTCCTCAATACTATAGGGGCATATTGGGCAGCTATACATCTTGTGGATTAACAATAATACGACTCCAGAAAGCTATACCTTAATCTTAAAAAAGATGGAGTGAGATCAATTCTCAACTCTTCACATTAATAATACAAAGCTTCTCTTGACAAATCGTATGTTAGTTTCAGTAGTGACAATGATATATGGTCCTACTAAAAATGAATTTAGTGATATGACGACAATCCGAAAAGACGAAGTCCATAGGCATGGAAGATAGGGCAGCTTCTTATGTAGGTAATATTTCATTTAGCTATAATGATACTGCAATCCTAAGTAATTATATTTGAAGTGCTCAACAATAGTACTCCATTTATCTACAATTATATATACTACATTGTAAAATTTTATCCTTGCAATTAACTAGCTAAATAGCTCAACATTGATGATGTACAGCTTACTTTACATTTTCTTTCAAATTGTTCTTGTATTAACTTTTGTGGTAAGTTTCTAACTCACATTTTATTTCTTTATGATGTACCTTAAATAGTAGAAATAGTATCTTTGAAGGGTACAATCCTGGAATAATATTGAAGTTTGAACAAATTTGCTTTGTTGATATTTAACTATTTATATTTGTGTAGATTTATGAGATGCACACAATGTATTAGGAAAAGATGCTGCATTCTCGGATTCCTATACTGCATTTCATGATTTATATACGTGGTTCCAAAAATTTTGCACTGCACTAGACCATTTATGTGTTATTGAATTTTTGTGAGATGTATTTTGTAGTATTTGAACAGTGAAATATTGAGTATTTGTCAAATTTTAGTACTAACAATTAGTAATCATAGATTGTATGGATATGTTGGGTTTGAGAGTTTTACAAATTATGTTGATGTTGATGGTGTTTCCTTTGATGGTGTACTTATCACCTCGACTAAAATTACAGATTGTTGATGGTGTTTTGGTTATTTTCCTCTCAATGAATATGAACAAGACTAAAACATATTCACTAAATATGATGAGTACAAAATGCTCGATTTCAAGTACACTGGCAATATAAAAAAAGTATAATTTCTGTTAAATTCAGTATTCTTCTGAAAAATGCTACCCCTTTACATTAAATACTAAATTATGTTAGAAATTAACTTCGTTTGTCCTCCATAGACCAATATAACACCGGTATCACACTTACTGATAGTTTGATGGTCAAATGCTTAAATTTTACACAACTATAAATGACTTACATGAATGTAGCTCCTACTAATGATACTTAACACTATTATAAATCATTACTTAGCACTTATAATGGATAAGACGATAATTTCTAACCATATTGATAGGCGTGGAATACCTCAAAACTAATATTGCACCTTGTTGATAGTGTCTTGGTCATTTTTTCTCAATAAATAAGGTATAATTATTGAAAATACTAAAAAATATTTAATGAATATGATTAGTACAAAATGCTTAATTTCAATTACACTGGCCATATAAATTAAGTACAATTTCTATTCAAATTTAGTATTCTTCCTCAAAATGGCCATCGTTTTACACTAAGTACTAAATTAGATTAGAAATTAATATCGTTTGTCCTTTATAGACTAATATGGCACCAATATCACACTTCTTGGACAATTTTAATCGTTACAATTGTGAATGACTAATATAGATATAGCGCATACTAATAATATTTAACACTATTGACGATGACTTTCAATCATATTAATAGGCGTGGAACACTTAAAAACTAAGATTACACCTTGTTGATAATGTTTTGGTAATTTTTTTTCAATAAGTAAAGTATAATTATTGAAAAGACTAAAAAATATTCAACAATGCTCAGTACAAAATGCTCGATTGTAAGTATACTAACTATACGAATTAAGCACAATTTATTTAAATACTAAATTATGTTAGAAATTAACTTTGTTTGCCCTCTATAAACCAACATGACATTGGTATCACATTTATTCGATAGTTTTAATGGTCAAATTCTCAAATTTTATACAATTATGAATGACTAAAAAACATATAGTTCCTACTAATGATACTCAATGCTACTGCGAATCATTACTTAATACTTATAATTGACAAGACGATAACTTTTAACCATTTTGACAAGCATGCAACTCTTTAAATCTAGGATTGCATCTTATTGATGATGTTTTGGTCATTTTTTCTAAATAAATAAAGTATAATTATTGAAAAGAATAAAAAAATATTCAGTAAGTATGGTCAGTACAAAATGCTCAATTTCAAGTACATTGACCATATAAATGAAGTACAATTTCTGTGAAATTAAATATTTTTCCTCAAAATGGCTATCATTTTACACTAAATACTAAATTATTGTAAAATTAACATCGTCTATCCTCTATGGATCAACACGACACCGGTGTCCACTTAGTGGGTAGTTTTGATGGTCAAATTTTCAAATTTTACACAACTATAAAATTTAGGACTTATTGCACTTTGCCCCCCAGAAAAATTTAAATTTTGCATTTTCCCCCCTAAAATATTCAATATACAGTCGTGCCCCTCAAAACTAGTGAATAGTATTGCACATTACCCCCTAGTCAACTATTCCGTGGGGGGTAATATGCAACACTATTCACTAGTTTTGGGGGGCACGACTGTATATTGAATATTTTAGGGGGGAAAATGCAAATTTTGAGATTTTCTGGGGGGCAAAGTGCAATAAGTCCTAATATTTAACACTATTGCAAATCATTACTTAACACTTACAATAGACAAAACGATGACTTTCAACCATTTTAACAAGCATGGAACACTTCAAAACTAAGATTATACCTTGTTGATAATGTTTTGGTCATTTTTGTTAAATAAATAAAGTATAATTATGGAAAAGAATAAAAAAAAATATTTAGTAAGGATGCTCAATACAAAATGCTCAATTTCAAGTACACTGGCCATACAAATGAAGTACAATTTCTGTGAAATTCAGTATTTTTCCTCAAAATGGCTATCATTTTACACTAAATACTAAATTATTGTAAAATTAACATCGTCTGTCATCTATGGATCAACATGATACCGGTATCCACTTATTAGGTAGTTTTGATGGTCAAATTCTCAAATTTTACACAACTATGATATTTAACACTATTACAAATCATTACTTAACACTTACAATAGATAAAACGATGACTTGCAACTATTTTAACAGGCATGGAACACTTCAAAACTAAGATTATACCTTGTTGATAGTGTTTTGATCATTTTTTCTCAATAAATAAAGTAAAATTATTGAAAAGAGTAAAAAAAATATTCAATAAGTATGGTCAGTACATAATGCTCAATTTCAAGTACACTGGCCATACAAATGAAGTACAATTTCTGTGAAATTTAGTATTTTTCCTCAAAATGGCTATCATTTACACTAAATAGTAAATTATTGTAAAATTAACAGCGTCTGTCCTCTATGGATCAACATGACACCAGTATCCACTTATTGGATAGTTTTGATGGTCAAATTTTCAAATTTTACACAACTATGATATTTAACACTATTGCGAATCATTACTCAACACTTACAATAGACAAACGGATAACTTTCAACAATTTTAACAGGCATGGAACACTTCAAAACTTAGATTATACCTTGTTGATGGTGTTTTGGTAATTTTTTCTCAATAATGGTCATTTTTTCTCAATAAATAAAGTATAATTATTGAAAAGACTAAAAAAAATATTCAATATATATTGCCAGTACAAAATGCTCAATTTCAAGTACACTGGCTATACAAATGAAGTACAATTTCTATGAAATTTAGTATTTTTTTCTCAAAATGACTATCATTTTACACTAAATACTAAATTATTGTAAAAATTAACTTCATTTGTCCTCTATGAACCAACATGATATTGGTATTATACTTACTATCAGTCATTACTTAATACTTACAATGAACAAGACGATAATTTCCAATTGTTTTAATAAGCAAGGAACATTTCAAAACTAAGATTACACCTTGTTGATGGTGTTTTATTCATTTTTTCTCAATAAATAAAGTAAAATTATTGAAAAGACTAAAAAAAATATTCAATAAGTATGGTCAGTACATAATGCTCAATTTCAAGTACACTGGCCATATAAATTACGTACAATTTCTGTTAAATTCAGTATTCTTTCTCAAAATGGCTATCATTTCACACTAAATACTAAATTATTGTAAAAATTAACTTCATTTATCCTCTATGAACCGACATGACATTGGTATCATACTTATTAGGTAGTTTTGATGGTCATATTCTTAAATTTTACACAACTATGACTAATTAACATGGATGTAGCTCCTACTTAAAACACTTAATGCTACTATCAGTCATTATTTAATACCTACAATGAACAAGACGATGATTTCCAATCATTTTAATGGGCAAGGAACATTTCAAAACTAAGATTACACCTTGTTGATGGTGTTTTATTCATTTTTTCTCAATAAATAAAGGAAAATTATTGAAAAGACTAAAAAAAAATTCAATAAGTATGGTCAGTACATAATGCTCAATTTCAAGTACACTGGCCATACAAATGAAGTACAATTTCTGTGAAATTCAGTATTTTTCCTCAAAATGGCTATCATTTACACTAAATAGTAAATTATTGTAAAATTAACATCGTCTGTCCTCTATGGATCAACATGACACCGATATCCACTTATTGGATAATTTTGATGGTCAAATTTTCAAATTTTACACAATTATGGTATTTAACACTATTGCGAATCATTACTCATCACTTACAATAGACAAAATGATAACTTTCAACTATTTTAACAGGCATGGAACACTTCAAAACTAAGATTATACCTTGTTGATGGTGCTTTTGTATTTTTTCTCAATAAATAAAGTATAATTATTGAAAAGACTAAAAAAATAATCAATACATATTGCCAGTACAAAATACTCAATTGCAAGTACACTGGCCATACAAATAAAGTACAATTTCTGTGAAATTCAATATTTTTCCTCAAAATGGCTATCTTTTTATACTAAATACTAAATTATTGTAAAAATTAACTTCATTTGTCCTCTATGAACCAATATGATATTGGTATTAGACTTACTATCAGTTATTATTTAACACTTACAATAAACAAGACGATGATTTCCAATTGTTTTAATAGGCAAGGAACATTTCAAAACTAAGATTACACCTTGTTGATGGTGTTTTATTCATTTTTTCTCAATAAATAAAGTAAAATTATTGAAAAGACTAAAAAAAGATTCAATAAGTATGGTCAGTACATAATCCTTAATTTCAAGTACACTGACCATATAAATTAAGTACGATTTCTGTGAAATTCAGTATTCTTTCTCAAAATGGCTATCTTTTGACACTAAATACTAAATTATTGTAAAAATTAACTTCATTTATCCTCTATGAACGGACATGACATTGGTATCATACTTATTGGGTAGTTTTGATGGTCATATTCTTAAATTTTACACAGCTACTACTAACCAATATGGATGTAGCTCCTACTTAAAATACTTAATGCTACAATCAGTCATTACTTAATACCTACAATGAATAACAAGATGATTTCCAATCGTTTTAATAGGCAAGGAACACTTCAAAACTAAGATTACACCTTGTTGATGGTGTTTTATTCATTTTTTCTCAATAAATAAAGTAAAATTATTGAAAAGACTAAAAAAAATATTGAATAAGTATGGTCGGTACAAAATGTTTAATTTCAAGTACACTGGCCATATAAATTAAGTACAATTTCTGTGAAATTTAGTATTCTTTATCAAAAATAGCTATCGTTTTACACTAAATACTAAATTATTGTAGAAATTAACTTTGTTCGTCCTCTATGAACCAACATGACATTGGTATCATACTTATTCAGTAGTTTTAATGGTCAAATTCTCAAATTTTACACAATTATGAATGACTAAAAAATACATAGTTCCTACTAATGATACTCAATGCTACTGCGAATTATTACTTAACACTTATAATTGACAAGACGATGACTTTCAACCATTTTAACATACATGGAACACTTTAAAACTAAGATTACACCTTGTTGATGGTGTTTTGGTCATTTTTCTCAATAAATAAAGTATAATTACTCAAAAGACTAAAAAAATATTCAATAATTATGGTCAGTACAAAATGCTCAATTTCAAGTATACTAACCATACAAAGTAAGTATAATTTCTGTATAATTCAGTATTTTTTCTCAAAATGGCTATCTTTTTATACTAAATACTAAATTATTGTAAAAATTAACTTCATTTGTGCTCTATGAACCAACACGACATTGGTATCACACTTATTCAATAGTTTTAATGGTCAAATTCTCAAATTTTACATAATTATGAATGACTAAAAAATACATAGTTCCTACTAATGATACTCAATGCTACTGTGAATTATTACTTAACACTTATAATTGACAAGACGATGACTTTCAACCATTTTAACATACATGGAACACTTCAAAACTAAGATTACACCTTGTTGATGGTGTTTTGGTCATTTTTCTCAATAAATAAAGTATAATTACTCAAAAGACTAAAAAAATATTCAATAATTATGGTCAGTACAAAATGCTCAATTTCAAGTACACTAACCATACAAATTAAGTATAATTTCTGTATAATTCAATATTTTTTCTCAAAATGGCTATCTTTTTATACTAAATACTAAATTATTGTAAAAATTAACTTCATTTGTCCTCTATGAACCAACATGACATTGGTATCACACTTATTCGGTAGTTTAATGGTCAAATTCTCAAATTTTACTCAATTATGAATGACTAAAAAATATACAGTTCCTACTAATCATACTCAATTCCACTACGAATTATTACTTAACACTTACAATTGACAAGACGATGACTTTCAACCATTTTAACATATATGGAACACTTCAAAACTAAGATTACACCTTGTTGATGGTGTTTTGGTCATTTTTCTCAATAAATAAAGTATAATTACTCAGAAGACTAAAAAAATATTCAATAAGTATCGTCAGTACAAAATGCTCAATTTCAAGTACACTAACCATACAAATTAAGTATAATTTCTTTATAATTCAGTATTTGTTCTCAAAATGGTTATCTTTTTATACTAAATACTAAATTATTGTAAAAATTAACTTCATTTGTCCTCTATGAACCAACATGACATTGGTATCACACTTATTCGATAGTTTTAATAGTCAAATTCTCAAAGTTTACACAATTATGAATGACTAAAAAATATATAGTTCCTACTAATGATACTCAATGCTACTGCGAATTATTACTTAACACTTACAATTGACAAGACGATGACTTTCAACCATTTTAACATATATGGAACACTTCAAAACTAAGATTACACCTTGTTGATGGTGTTTTGGTCATTTTTCTCAATAAATAAAGTATAATTACTCAAAAGACTAAAAAAATATTCAATAAGTATCGTCAGTACAAAATGCTCAATTTCAAGTACACTAACCATACAAATTAAGTATAATTTCTATATAATTCAGTATTTTTTCTCAAAATGACTATCTTTTTACACTAAATATTAAATTATTGTAAAAATTAACTTCATTTGTCATTTATTAACCAACATGACATTGGTATCACACTTATTGGATAGTTTTGAGGGTCAAATTCTTAAATTTTAGACAACTATATATAACAAACAGTCTAACATGGATGTAGCCCTTACTAGTGATATTTAACACAATTGCGAATCATTACTTAACACTTACAGTAGACAAGATGACGACTTCCAACCACTTTAATGGGTGTGGAGCACCTCAAAACTAATATTACACACTATTGATGGTACTTTCATCATTTCTTTCAATAAATAAAAGTGTACTTATGGAAAAAGACAAAAAAAATATTCAATAAGTATGGTCAGTGCAAAATACTTGATTGCAAGTACATTAGCCATACAAATTACGCACAATTTATTTGAAATTGAGTATTCTTCCCAAAATGGCTATCCGTTTGCACCAAATAGTAAATTATGTTAGAAATTAATTTATTTTGTCCTCTATGGATCAATATGATACCAATACTGTACTTATTAGACAGTTTTGATAGTCAAATTCTCAAATTTTACACAATTATAATTGATTAAAAAATTTGTAGCTCCTACTTATAATACTTAATGCTACTACCAGTTGTTACTTAACACTTACAATGAACAAGATGATGATTTCCAATCATTTTAACAGGCAATGAACACTTCAAAACTAATATTACACCTTGTTAATGGTGTTTTAGTCATTTTTTTCTCAATAACTAAAGTATAATTATTGAAAAGACTACAAAAATAATCAATAAGTATGGTTAGTACAAAATGTTTAATTTCAAGTACACTGGCTATGCAAATTAAGTACAATTTTTGTGAAATTTAGTATTCTTTCTTAAAATGGCTATCATTTTACACTAAACACTAAATTATGTTAAAAATTAACTTTGTTTGTCCTCTATGAACCAACATGACAGAGGTATCACATTTATTGGACAGTTCTGATGGTCAAATTTTCTAATTTTACACAATTATGAATAACTAACATGGATATAGCTCTTAATAATGATATTTAACACTACTGCGACTCATTACTTAACACTTACAATGGACAAAACTATAACTTCCAATTATTTTAGCAGGCTTAGAACACCTCAAAACTAAAATCATACCTTGTTGATGGTGTGTTGGTCATTTTTTTCTCAATAAATGAAAGTATAATTATGAAAAACACTAAAAATTCAACATGCTCCATTTCAAGTATATTATTAACATAAATGAAGTACAAATGTCCTGAAATTCAATATTTGTCCCAAATTTCCTGATGCACAATATGTCTTTACCGTTCAATAAGTATGACTCAGTACAAAATACTTCATTTCAAGTATATTGTCAACAAAAATAAAGTACAAACATCCTGAAATTCAGTATTTGTTCCAAAATTTCCTGATGCACAACATGTCCTACTAATGATACTTAACACTACTGCATTAGACCATATCCCGTAAAGTATTATCAATGGTCCATCTCTCGTGTGTAAATCTATCATTTGACATATAATTTTGTAGCACAAGTGTGGTGCCCCGAATCGCGATAGTCCGCCTGCCTCGCGGTCCGGAATGTCACTCGCGGTCGGGCGATCATACTAATAACCATAAACAGGAATTCACATGTTTAAACAACCTAAAATCATCGAAATTCTCATTTACACCAAGATGATCATACATTTACATGATTTCTCAAAACATAAGCTCAACTACCTATTCTTACAAATCATTACAGCAAAATCTGGTTGAGCTATTACAAGCTTGCTACTGAACCAAAAACTTAAACCGATCAGGCTTGATCATGCAGTGATTCACAGCTTAAGATCCTACATAATATATTGTGAAATCATGAGTTGCACGACCCAGTAAAACTTATGGCATGACAAGAGAAACAAGAAAAAGGATAGAAGCAAGAGAATTCCAAACAAATAGCATATCGACAAACGGACAAGAATGTGATTTCAATAACAGTTCAGAGCATATAGGACGGACAAATCAGGCTAACAGACATATTAGATATCACATTCAAGTTATAAGGCAGAAACTAATATTCGGTGGGTCTATCACCCTTATATCTTCAACATAATCATAAAAAATCCCTATCCCTCCAGCTCTTCGAGAGAGCAACAAACACAGATAAGCACAGCCGACCTACGTGTTTTAGGATAATCCCTCATAACCCTAACTCCAGGGTCATCCGGATTAATCCCACAGACGGGGATTCATATGAGTTCAAAATGACAACCCGTTGTTGCCCAATTCGATACTCGTACAAATTTTCCAGGGCCCCACAAACAGACAGAACAGATGGCTTACAGACAAACAGGATAGCCGAACATATCAGAATCGAGATACTATTATCCCATTGATCGACTATAATGAGAGTACGGACAAATTCGGGAGTTTAACCAATCATTTAGTTCGAACAAATTCGGAATAGACTATGGACCAGAGGAGTTGTCGTTTTGAGAACATAATTACACGTTAAAAAGATCGGATACAGACTCAGATCAACCAAACGAAGTAAGAAAAATAAAATTCGGAAATCGGTCTGGGCGCTTAAGCGCCGGTTTGGGCGCCAAACATACAATTTTTCCAGAGCGCTTAGCTTCTGGAATCATTCCAGTACGCCGGGCGCTTAAGCGCCCAGATAGGCGCTTGAGCGCCGAACGTTTGGAATGGCCATTTGTGCCCGGCGTTGGGGCGCCCATTTCGAGTGCTTGAGTGCCCAGCGGGCGCTTGGGCGCTTGGGCGCTTGGGCGCTTGGGCGCTTGGGCGCCCGGTTTCGGCTGAAATTTTTTATTTTTTTTCTTTTTATTTTCTTTTGATTTTTGGTTCAAATTCTCATTTTTGGGATTATCTTAGGTCTATAAACATTTATAAAATGTTGTTTCGAATTTTTATTAAGGCGTTTTCAAAAAAGAAGGTCCAAGTCGAAAGGTGTCGTTGAGTCCGTATCTTTCATTTTTGGTCCATTTTTAGGCTATCAAGCCACCTCATAGTCCATGGTCTTTGATTCAATAATGGTCTAGAAAGTATTTATGTCCAAGGAATGACAAGTCTCAGGAGTATATGTAACATACTTGGTTTGAAAATACAAGCATATCATTTGCAACTAAAAAAAGAGCTTATATCCAACAAACATGTAACCATGAAATGGATAGCATATGGAGGAGCATAACAAGATAGCACATGGATCTTGGATGGAACACATGCTCAAGAACGAAGATGAAGAGCCATAAATCTTACCGTAGTCCTATGATCGATTAAATGAGCTTTGAGTTCCAAGCTCCGGTTTCTCTTCCGTGTCAACACCTAACCAAATACAAGCACCAATAT
>JACFYI010003579.1:75556-88593 GCA_014898755.1 Handroanthus guayacan | reverse complement strand
ATCATTTAATCCGAACATGCCAGTGGACTCGGGAAACAGAGTACCCACTGGAACTCAGCCTAACGCATCCCTCAAGTTTAACTCGTTGGAAACCACTTATTTCTTTACTAAATCAGCCCCAAAAATATTCATTAGAAACGTTATTAAGTGTAGATGATGATAGAATCAAGAATTCTTGAAATCCATTAAGGAATGTTCCCAGAAAATTCTTTAAAGCCAAACATGTCAAACCGTCTCTGATTTACGGCAGAACCATCGATCAACTTTAAAAATTTATAACTAACAAACCACTCATCGGATTTTCAATATAAAATCACCGTTAGAAACCTTGTCAAGTCTAGATAGTTGTAGAACCAAATTGCCAATTTTAACTCAACAGTATATATTTTTAAATTGGGCAAGGAATTCACTGCCGAAATTTAATTATGGATTTTATATGATTTGAAGATATAGCCTAATATCTAGGTGATTTTGATGTTAATAGGTTCAAATTAATCAATGAATTAGATTATCTCAATATCATCTTGGGAATTAAAGCTTAAGGACCAGAGGTAAGGGTTATTACTGTAATCATTCTTGAATCTCCTACCATGATCATGTTTGATCTTTGAACATTGAGCTTTGAACTTGTTGAATATCTTGTGGAATTTCTTGGTACCATACACTTGTTCGATCGTGAATGAGGAATTATCAGACATAAGAGACTCAAAACAATATCTAGAATCACTTGATTTGAAATCCTAGTATTTTGATAATGGGATTTTGGACAAAATACTTACAAATACCAACTCGGACAAAAATAAATTTTACGTGAACTTAGTTTAAATATTTTGTACTTGATTTTCATATTTTAAAAACATTTCAAGAGCCAAACTTCCCTTTTTACTTATTCGAGCATTTTGAATATATAAAAATCTAAAATTTACAACAAAAATTTAAGTTTAGAACTTGTCAAGTGAATTATTTTCAAAACATGAAATCTTTTTAGATTTCCCTTGATTTATTAGAATATTTCGAAATTACAAATATTCAAGTTTCAAAAGAGATTTGCCCAATTCCCAGATTTTAGTCCATACCTCATCTACTTTAAATATTTTGATTTCAAATTGATTTTCTTATGTCCGATGATTCATTCTAAACGTTATATCCAACGTTCTAAAACTCCCATAATTGATTTATTGTTATGACCGAATCTTGAAACCTACTGCATGATTGTTGGGCCCAGGGAGCCTCAGGAGGAACACTGGGCGGCGTCGGGCCGGCAGATGAACCTCTGACAGGTTTCCCATAATGTACAGTTGGACCTAAGCTTGGTTCCAATTGTGGGTAGCTCTAAAGAGTCCTAGAGGTAGGATTTCCAAAGAGTTACTCGGAGACTCGTGGTCGACCGTGCTGCGGCGGCTGTTTCTCCATATTGATTGGCTCTCCTTGAGTAACTACTCGGGGAAGCAAACGGAGGAATAAGGATGATATTGTATTGAAGTTATAAGGGTGACAGATCTACCAAACACTAGTTCAGCCATATTTATTTCGATATTCATAGTTATTGCTGAAATTTGAGCTCATGGTTTAATTCTATTACGAATTGTATTGTTATGAATATCGAATTTCTGTTACTAAGCCTTTGGGCTAACTGAATGTTGTGAAATCATGATATCAATGGTTCTTGAAATCTATTCAATCCCGTTGATATCTCAAAATCCTGAAAAATATGTCTTTGCTACCCTTGCTCATGATTATGGTAATAATTCTTGTTGAGTCAATGGACTCACCCCCTTAACTCTACTATTGTAGGAAATCAATTTCAGAGAATGTCACGACGAGTTCAAAGGCTGGGAATTAGAATTTCTTGGTATCAATGATCATGTAATAGTGTGAGGTGTACTTGTACAATTGGACAAAGTATTGAAAATGATTGTATTCATGTTGATTTTAAGGTTTAGTTTTATTACTTATGAATGTGAGTAGCGTTTCGGACCTAGGGCAGAAGTGCCCCTGGATCCGGGGCGTTACAGATAAAATGGAGGGATAAGGCTGATATTGTTTAAAGATATAAGGGTGACAGATCCACCAAACACTAGTTCAGCCTAATTGATTTTGACATTCATAATACGATTTGAATTTCCGAGCTCATACTTGCATTAGATTGAATTATCACCTTCGATATGAATGTCAACGATTAACTCGACATCTCTTATTAATTTCTTGAGTCCTAACCCTTGATTTCCCGTTATGATTTTTACTAAGTCTCTCGACTTACTTTAGTTTTCTTTATAATATGTAGATGAGTGATCCAGGGTTGAGATTGTGTTTTCCTTTTTCATTTGTTGTGGATGATCATGAGCGACACGTGAGCATCGAGTTCTCTGTCCATGTACACTTCTTAGTATCTAGGGCCCCAAGAGGATGGTTTCTTCACACGAATACCTATACTCATGGCGAGATCGTGGACTACCTACTTACCGAGCCTCTAGATTAGGATTTTTTTTTCCTTTCTTAGTATTTCGGGTTGCATTTGAATAGACTTAATATTGTGCCTAGTGTACATTCAAGATGTAAATTAAAGTGTGTTTGCAAGATAGAATTAGTTAGTATGTCGTGGACTTAGAATAATTTGTAAATGATGTAAATTATAAGCTAAGTTAAGTTTTTATGAAATTTTACGTTTTAGTATTAACTGTTATTTTTGCACGAGAAATGATGACAGAATGTCGGCTAATATTTATAAATTTAAAATAAGCTTTATATAAATATTTGAACTAAGTTCTATTAAAATATTAAAGAAAAGTTTTATGGAAGCATTTAAAATAAGTTTTAATAGAAATGAGTATATTCAAGATAAATTCATTTGATTTAATATATTTTAGATAAGTTCCTTTCAAATGTGTTCATGGTGATTTTAGCATTTAGTTAAACTATTTATATTATCGAAGGTGAGTAATGTCCCGGAAACTAGGGCGGAAGGGCACTGGGACCCTGGGGCGTTATATCCACGATAAATGAAAAAGGAACACACAACCTCATCGCTGGATCACTCATCTATATATATAAAGAAAATTAAAGTAAGTCGAGAGACTTAGTAAAGATTATAACGGGTAATCAAGGACTAGGACTCAAGAAATTAATAGGCGATGTCGAGTTAATCATTGACATTCATCTCAAAGGTAGTTAATTCAATATAATGCAAATATGAACTTGAAAATTCAAATCGTATTATGAATATCAAAATCAATTAGGCTGAACTAGTGTTTGGTCGATCTGTCACCCTTATATCTTCAAACAAATATCAGCCTCATCCCTCCATTTTGCCTCCTGGGTGGCCGCCCGAGATAGGCCAATAAACAATAGGCACGGTCGACCGCATGCCAAACATAACTATTCGGAAACTACCCCCAAGTTTTCTCCTAGCTACCTCAATGATAGAGAAGTCTCAGGGGTTAGGTTGACGTGTCGTAATGCCCAACCAATTCCCCCCTGAGGTTCTGGGGGCCCAACATTCTAGCAATAAGGTTTTATTTTTGGAGCATTCAAGAAATCATAATACGATGTCAAGTTCGAATAATTAGGCTAAGAAAATTAAGGAAAGTGAATAGGGGTATAAGAATTCTAATTGGATCATCATATTAGGTTTAAGAAGTTTAGGGGATGATTTTAAAGGTTATTTTAAGGAAATTACCAAATAACTCGAGTTTTGAGAAATTCTAGTGCAGCAGTAATTTTTTGAGCTATTTTAAAAATATGATTTAATGAGTTAAATTTGGTAATTTGGTTCTACAGTCAACTAGACTTGACAATCTTTCCAACGGTGATTTTATATTGAAAATCCGATGAGTAGAACTTTAGTTATAAATTTTTAAAGTTGACTCAAGAATCTGCCGAATCCCTGAATCAACTGACATGTTTGGATTTACAAAATTTTATGGGTTGATTCCTTCATGGATTTCAGAAATTCTTAAGCCTATTATTATCTATACTTAACAAGGTTTGTAACTTATATTTCTGGATTCAATTAGTGAAGAAAAGTGTGGTTTCCAATGAGTTGAAGTTGGGGAATGTGTTAGGGCAGGTTCCAGTGGGTGCTCTGTTCCCGGAGTACATTGGCAAGTTCAATTTAAATGGGGTTTTTAGCCCTTTTCCTTCATAGATTTGGACGATTCTTGATTCTAATGATAACTACACTCCATAGGGTTTCAAATGGTATACTTTTTTGGATTTTTGGACGTATGAATTTCCAGTTATGGATTTTTAAACCTAGGGTTGTCACGGAGACATCCCCTGTATTTGGTAAAAGGGCAGGTTCATCTTAAATGAAGTTTTCTCCCATTTCCCTCCTTGTTTGCAGGCAATTCTTGATTCTATCATCATCTAAACTCGAAGAGCTTTCTAACAATACCTTATATGAGATTTTTAGAGTAGTAGAAATGGTGTTTTCAATTTTTCTAAATGAGATGAGTAGTTTGTCCCAAGGTTACCTGAGAACAACCAAAGTTTTCCAACTTCATTTATTTTAAGAAACCACCTAACTGCTAAACCCTAAACCACCTAACTGCTAAATCCACTATAATCCTTATAACCCTAGGGTCAGATTCATAGTTCTCTAAGTTCAAGCTAAGTTTTACTCCATCAACAATCATATGAGAATAAATCAAATAACTCATCACAACAAGCCATAACCAATTTAATGCCAAAGCCGCCAATAACATAACAAGAATATCATCCATAGATCAAGAAAAAAAATGGAACCATGATCTGAATTGATGAATAAGTGTGACGCCCCTGAAATCCCGGTAGCATTCTGACTCGAGACCCGAGGTGTGACACTCGCGTTCTAAACAACCTAAAATCAATACGTTCTAAAACCAATACTGAAAGCATACAACTAAATAAATCAAACTAAACTCTTGAAAGATGAGTAATTTTATTACATGCCACATGATCCCAAAAATATACAAAATGTCTATAAATCATTACAAGTCATTGGTCTATACATTTCTAAAGTCCATATATAAAAGATCGATTCAAATACAAACTAAGTCCATAAGTTCCAAAGCGATAGATTAAATCCAAAATGCAAAGGAGACTAAAATCCCAAAACAAGCTATACAATCTATCACATGCTTCATCCAATCATTTGTGCAAGTATCAAGAACCTACATGGTAAATAGGGTCATTGTAACACCCGAGAATTCCCGAAATAAAATTCTTGAATCGCCGATTTACCGAAAATTCATTTGATTTTAAAATCGAGCTTTGTTTTAAAACCAAAATACATTTCACGCATTCGAAAATATTTCAGACCAATACGTTTCAACTTTATGTCCCGTCTCGACCCAAAAACAAGCCCAAATGGCCCATGAAATAAGCCCAATACAAGCCCAAGACATAATCCAACCCTTGGCCACTTTTGTTGACCAATTGAAATGCAAAAAATGAAAGAAAAGGAAAAAGGAAATCTGAACCAAAGAGCCAGCCGTCACAGCAAGCTTCAGCAGCAAGATTGGATGGATTTTCCATCCAATCCATCCATCCTACCAAGTCACACAGCCACCTCTCTACCCCCTAAATGTTGGATATTGTCTAGAGGGGCTTGGACAATTTGATTCTTGCATATTGACCCCTTTTTCCATCTATAAATATGTCATTTTGGAGCTCAAAATTTCTGCAGAAACATAACTCTATACTTGAGCATTTAACTTCACTTATTTCCTATCATCATCTCATAAACCAGTCAACTCTTAAGAGGATTCTTGTGTGGTGTAACCTCACTCAAACACTTGGTAAGTTAAGCTTGTGAATATGTTTAAAGATGGATAATGATTGAATGTACATAGATCTTGATGTAAGTGTATATGTGATTCTAGGTATTTGAGGAACTAAGTTTGGATCAACCACATTTCGGATTTAAGCTCTTAGAGGTAAGATTTATAGCTTATTCTCTTCTCCATGAGCATGTAATTACAGCTTTCCTATCTTGATCGAGCATGTTGAGCTATTGAGAACTTGATGCCATTGATGTGTTGAGCATGTGAAATCTTATTGTTATGCCATTCTTGTTATATCATTCTCAAATCCTTGAAATATGAACCAATCCGAAGCTTATTGACTCATCTCGAACTCTTTATCGATGCTTTGGATTGAACTTGAGTGTTGGACCATGGACTAAGAGGAGAAACGAACTAAGAACGGTTGAAAAACGGGCGATATGGACAAAACCGTATATTTGGACGTTAAAACAATCTCTTGAAAAATTTTAAAACCAAAACCTGAAATGATGTTTTATAAATGTTTTTACGTATTTAAGAACCTCAAAAATGTAATTTTAGATCAAAAATTCGAAGAAAATCAAAAGACGAAAAAATAGGAATTTACCCCAGAGTTAGCGCTTGAGCGTGCGCATGTGGGCACCCAAGCGCCCACTCTCGGGCTAAGCCACTGTTTATTCCAGAGGCTTGGGTGCTTAAGCGCCCATATGGGGGCCCCAACACCCAGCCTCTGGCCAAATTATATGATTTGGGCACTCGGGCTCCTGTTTGCGCGCCCAAGCGCCTGGTTTCGATTCCAACTTGATTTTTCATATTTTCAAACCCTATTTCTTGACATTTTGAGTCCATATCCAATTATTCTAAATGTAATACAAAGTTTTAAAATGTAATTCCACTAGTCCATAGTCCAATTTCCGAAACGATCGATTGATTGAATACGTTTGGCCTATTTGAAATGTTATTTGATGTTGTTGGACATAAAACGTTATGCCATGCCAGCTTATTGGTTTATTGAATGTCCGTTTCTTTTCTAAGCCATACGAATGAATGAATGTGGGCCCTGGGGAGTTTCTTGGGGACCAAACTTGGATAATATTAGATTGTCGACTAGGACTCTCGAAATCCCTATTTGTCGGGTAGTTTGGATGAATTCTGGAGGTAGAATTCTGAAGCACTATCCTAAGCACGTACGTCGGCTGTGCTTTTCGAATGAATGAGCTCCTTCGGGAGTTGGAGGGATAAGGCGAAATATTTATGTTGAAGTTATAAGGGTGATAAACCTACCAAATAGCTTGTTTCAGCCTATTGACTCTAATGTGATAATTTTTTTAGATATGTATATATATATATATATTGATCGTTTTGAATGTCTTAACTTGTTATCCAAATCACATTCGTGTCCTATCGTTTGTTATGCTCATGTTCTTTGAACTCTTCTCTACTTTTGCATGCTATAAATTTTACTGGGTCAGTGGACTTATAACCCTATTTAACATGTAGGTTCTTGATTCTTGATCGATTGAATGATTGAAGCCTTAGATGGATTGTATAGCTTATTTTGGTCTTAACATCTCCCTTGTACTTTGGTTTAGCATATCATTTTGGACCAATGAACTTAGATTGTATAGTCTTGTGACTTGTAAGCTTATGCTAGACCATCATCTATTTTGAAACATTTGGGATGTAATGATATTTATGTTGTGGAACTTAGTTTGGATTTTGTATCGACATTTGGAATTTAGTTTGAATGATTGTACTATTTTAGCTTCTGTAACGTTTTTGAACGTATTGGTACTTAGAATGTATAGAACGCGAGTGATGCACCTCGGGTCTCGAGACCACACATTCTCAGGATTTTGGGGGGCGTCACAGTCATGAGCCCAGTGACCCAGTAAAACTCATAGCAGGAAACAAGAATAAGAGGTTCAAGGAGACATGAGCATAGCAATCGATAGGACAAGAATGTAATTTGGATATCAATTCAAGACAATCAAGACAATCAATATACATATATACATATCAGAAACATTTATCACATTCGAGTCACTAGGTTGAAACAATCTATTTGGTAGGTCATCACCCTTATATCTTCAACATAAATATTTCGCCTTATCCCTCCAACTCCCGAAGGAGTTCAATCAATCAAAAAGCATAGCCGACGTATGTTCTTAGGGTAGCGCTTCAGAATTCTACCTCCAGAATTCATTCGAACTACCCAACAATCAGGGGCTCGATGGTCCTAGTCGACAATCCGATATTGCCCAGGTTCGGTCCCCAAGAAACTCCATAAGGGTCCACAGTCAATCAATTATATAGGCTTAGAAACAAGAGGAACGTTCAATCGTTCAATAAAGCCGATGAGGCATAATGTCTATAGGCCATCAATTATCAAATAACATTCAATTAGGCCAAACATATCAATCAATCATTCCGAAAATTCGACTATGGACCAGAGGGTTTTTTGTTTCAAAACTTTGTATTATGTTAGAAAGATCGAATATGGACTTTACATGACATAAAACAAGGTTTTAAAACAAGATAAATCAAATTGAGATAAAAAAATGGGCGTTTGGGCGCGCCAAAACAAAGTTTTGGGCCAGACGCTGGGCGCTTAAGCGCCCAGACTACTAGAATTTTTGGTTGTTTTCCCGAAAGTAGGCGCTGCGGTGCCCAACATTGCGCGCTTGAGGGCCGACTCTCAGGTGAAAATCCAATTTTTCGTCTTTTGATTTTCTTTGAATTTTTGATCAAAAAATACATTTTTGAGGTTCTCTTAAATGTGAAAACATTTATAAAACATAGTTTCGGATTTTGGTTTTGAAATTTTTCGAAAGATTGTTTTAACGTCAAAAAATACAGTTTTGTCCATATCACCCATTTTTTAATCGTTCTTAGTTCATTTACCCCTCCTAGTCCATGGTCCATTGCTCAAGTTCAATCCAAAGCATCGGTAAAGAGTTCTAGACGATTCAATAAGCTTCGGATTGTTTCATATTCAAGAATTTAAGCATGGTCTAGCAAGGATAACAAATAACAACATGAGTTCACATGCTCAACACATCAAAGGACATCAGATATTCAATAACTCGAAACATGCTCGATTATTCAATGAAAAGCTGGAAACATATGCTCATCGAGAAGAGAAGAGGCCATAAGTCTTACCTCTTGTAGCTAAATCTTGTGAATATGCAGTGATCTGAGCTTAATCCTCAATGCCTAAGATCACAAGCATACTTATATCAAGCTCTACATATAACCATCACATTAATCATTCTTAGATCACATTTAAAAGCTAACTTACCAAGAGTCTTGAGTGAGAGTTCACACCACTAGAATCCCCTTAGTGCAAAAATTGATTTTTGAGAAAGCAAGAATGCAAGAGAAGCTTATGAGTGCAAGAGTTTGGAAGATGAGAGTTATGTTTTCTGCAGAAATTCTTTGAACCAAATAGGGCTTATTTATAGAGTGGATATGGGGCTAAAATGAGAGAATCAAATAGTTGAAGCCCCTCTAAATAATTTCCAATATGTAATGCTAGGTAAGGTGGCTTGATGGCTTATGGATGGATGGAAATCCCATCCATTGCTTCAGCTGTTGCAGCTGGCTTGCTGCAGAATTCACCCTCTTTTCCTTTTTTTATTTTTTTTTGAATTTTAATTAGGTTTGTTTTGGTCAAAATTAGTGGCTAGGGTTTTGGGTCTAGTTTTGGGTTTGTTTATTGGGCTAACCGGGCTTATTTTTGGGTCGAAACGTGACGAGAAATTGAAACGGATTTACTTGAAAATTTTTAAAATGCACATAATGTGTTTTGGTTTTAAAATGAAGCTCGCTTTTGAAATCGAATAATTTCCAAAAATTCGACGACTCAAAAATTTTACTTAGAGATTCTCGGTTGTTATACTCTCCCCCCTTAAGAGAATTTGGTCCCTAGATTCTTACCTTATTTGAATAAGTGCGGATACTTGTTCTGCATTTCGTCCTCGCGTTCCCACGTAGCCTCTTCTACTTTATGATTCCTCCAAAGTACCTTAATTTACGGTATCCTACGATTTCTAAGCTCATGGACCTAGAAATCTAGGATATGAACGCGTTGTTCTACATAGGTAAGGTCGCTCTGGAGAGGAATATCGAGATGTTCTATAACGTACGAAGGGTCCAGATAATATTTCCGTAGCTAGGACACGTGGAACACGTTGTGGATTCCTATTCAGTTCGGCGAAAGATCTAATCGATATGCTACAGGACCAATTCGTTCCAAAATCTCAAATGGTCCTGTATACCTAGGGCTTAGTTTTCCAGCTTTGCCCATTCTCCAAATTCCTTTCTGAGGAGAAATCTTCAGAAACACTCGATCTCCCACATTGAACTCCAAATCTTTTCTACGCTTATCGGCGTAGCATTTCTGGTGATCCTGAGCTGTTTTCATGTTCTTTTTGATGATATGAACCTTATCCATAGCTTTTTGAATTAACTCAGGTCGCAGTGCATCCTTTTCTAATCTCGTGGTTTTTTTAACCTTATCTATATCCTAATGAAGGGGTGATCTGCACTTTCTACCATACAGTGTCTCATATGGAGCCATCTGAATTGAGGCCTAGTAGCTATTATTATAGGCAAACTCTACCAGCGGTAGGTGCCTATTCCAATTTTTTGAAAAGTTCCAAACACATGCACGTAGCATATCCTCCAGTATTTGAATTGTCCTTTCCGACTGTCCATCAATCTTGGGGGTGTGCAGTAGTACTGAACAGCAACTCGGTCCCCAGATGCTCTTATAAGCACCTCCATAGTCTTGCTTTGAATTTGGAATCCCTATCAGAGACGATACTATGAGGAATCCCATGTAATCTTATGATCTCCCTTATGTAAATCTCAGCGAGCTTCTCAACATTATATTGGGTTTTAACTAGCAAAAAATGTGCTGATTTGGTAAGTCTATCTACCACGATCCAGATGCTGTCACATCTGCCTCGTACCACAGGCAAACCTGTCACGAAATCCATCGTGATCTGTTCCCATTTTCAATTTGGAATTGGGAGCGGCTGCAACTTTCCAGATAGCCTCTGGTGTTCTGCCTTCACCAGCTGGCAGGTTAGACATTTCTGAACGTATTCACTTACATCCTTCTTCATTTCTTCCTACCAGAATCTCTGTTTCAGATCCTTATACATCTTTGTTCCTTCAGGATGTAATGAATACTTCGTCTAATGTGCTACAGATAGTACTCTTTTCTTCATTCGTGCAGGAACAACAATCCGATTCCTGAATCGTAATAACCCATCAGTGTTGATCCTAAAATTAGGTTTCATCTCTCGCTTTAGTTTCTGAACCCAATCGTGTTCCTCCTGGGCTCTTAGGATCTCACTATACATTTTTGGGTAGATACTCATGCTTGCTAATCGTCCTTTACGACTTAAAGCATTTGCCACGACGTTTGCTTTTCCTAGATGATAGGTGAGAGTGAAATCGTAATCCTCCAAGAATTCTATCCATTGTCGTTGCCTTAGATTCAGGTTCTTTTGACTAAAGATATACTTTAAGCTCTTGTAGTCTGTGAATACTTCTACCTTAGCTCTATACAGGTAGTGACGCCACTTTACTAGAGCAAAAACTACTGCTGCTAGCTCTAAATCATGAGTAGAATAGTTTACCTCATAATTTTTCAGCTTTCGTGATGCATACGCAATCACTTTTTCCTACTGCATCAGAACACAGTCTAACCCTTCTGTTGAGGCGTCTGTATACACAATAAACTCTTCTAACCCATCAGGCAGTGCGAGTACTGGAGCTGTCGTCAATCTTTTCTTTAACTCCGAAAAATCCTCTTTGCACTGTTTGTCCCAAACAATTTTTTTATTCTTTTGGGTCAGTTTAGTGAGTGGTCCAGCTAGTTTGGAGAAATTTTTGATAAATTTTTGATAATATCTAACTAACCCAAGAAAATTCCTTATTTCAGTGACCGTTGTAGGTCTTTTCCACTTTTGGACTGCTTCAACTTTCTCTGAGTCTACTTCAAGTCCATTTCTTTGATATAATATGACCCAAAAAAATCACCTTATTAAGCCAAAATTCACATTTACTGAATTTGGCGTATAACTTGTGCTCCTTCAAAGTCCGAAGAACAATTCTCAAATGCCGTTCATGCTCTTCCTCAAACTTAGAGTAAACCAGAATATCGTCGATAAAAATCACGATGAAGCTATCGAGGTATGGGCGGAAACTCGATGCATCAGATCCATAAACGCCGTAGGAGCATTAGTTAGTCCAAAGGGCATGATAACAAACTCAAAATGCCCATATCGGGAATTGAACGCAGTCTTAGAGATATCCGCTTCCCGTATCTTCAACTGATAGTATCCCTATCTTAAATCCAACTTAGAATAGATAGCTAATTCCTGAAGATGATCAAATAGCTCGTCTATATGGGGTAAGGGATACTTGTTCTTGATGGTCACTTTATTCAGTTCTCGATAATCGATACACATCTTAAGTGATCCATCTTTCTTTTTTACAAATAAGACCGGAGCTCCCCAAGGTGAAGCGTTCGATCTCATAAAATTCTTTTCCATCAGTTCTTACAATTGTTACTTAAGCTCCTTTAGTTCTGTTGGTGCCATTCTATAGGGAGTCTTAGAGAATGGCGCTACCCCAGGGATCGTTTCAATGACGAATTCAATCTCTCGATCCAGGGGTAGTGAGTTCAACTCTTCTAGAAACACCTCAGGAAACTCATTAACCACCTTAACATCCTTTAATTCCATCTTGTCCTGAGGTTTGTTTATCAGATAGGCCAGAAATCCTTGTTCACCTCTTCTGATTATCCTTTTGGCCTTCACTATTGAAATGATGGGTACACCATCATTTGCCTTTGTACTCAAAGTACCAACTCCTACTCCGATACCGAACTTAACTGTCTTGGCATAGCAGTCAACTACTACTTGATGTCTAAACAACCAATCCATCCCTAAGATAAGGTCGTAGCCCTGGATTGGTAATTCTATCAAGTCAGCGCTAAATTTCTGATCCTCAATAACTATAGGGCACTTAGGGTATTGTAGCAACCCGAAAATTCCCGAAATTAAAATTTAGAACGAGAAAATCTATCTAATTAAATTCTTAGACAAAATTTTTCCTAATGGAATTTTTGAACTCCCAAAAATTCAATTGATAAACGTTATAAAACATTTTTGAGAAAAATCCTAATCGGTACCCGATTTTTCTCCGATTTGAGATTTTTCTCCAAACCATAAATATTTTATCATCCTTAAGAAAATT
>JACFYI010003579.1:38146-70317 GCA_014898755.1 Handroanthus guayacan | reverse complement strand
TCCGCACTTGTTCGAATAAGGTATGAATCTGGGGACCAAATTCTTTTAAGGGGGAGAGAGTGTAACACCCGAAAATTTCCTAAATAAAAATTTAAATCGTCGATTTATCAAAAATTTATTTGATTTCAAAATTGAGCTTCATTTTAAAACTAAAACACATTTCATGCGTTCAAAAATATTTCGAGCAAACACGTTTCAATTCCTTGCCACTTTTCAACCCGAAAATAAGCCCAAATGGGCCATGAAACAAGCCCAAAACATAAGCCCAAAACCTAGCCACTTCTTTTGACCAAAAGTAACACATTTGAATAAAAAAAAAAAAAATGGAAGCTGAAAATCATCCAGCCTCAGCAACAGTAGCAATGGATGGGATTAAAATCCCATCCATCCATCCTATGTTGTCACATTAGCCACCCTAGCTAAGCACACAAGTTGGAAACTATTGTGAAGGGCTCAAACTTATTAATTCTTACATTTTAGTCCCATTTCCACTCTACAAATAAGGCCATTTAAACTCATATGTTTATGCAGAAAATTTGCATCTCAACACTTAGAAAATACTCTTGCACTTAACTTATCCTTGCTTCCTTCTTTCTCTCAAAAAACTGATTTTTACTCTCAAGGGGATTCTTGTGTGTGTGAGCTCTCATCCAATACTTGGTAAGTGGCTTAAGATTGAATCTTATGGATGGTTAATAGTATGTTATATATATATATAGAGCTTGACACAAATATGTATATCGTCATAGGTATTGGAGATTAAGCTTGAAACTCTTGCTTATATACTCAAGTTTTGCTATAAGAGGTAAGACTTATGGCATCTTCTCCTCCTCATGAGCATGTGTTTCGGTTTTTTCCTTCCTTGATCAAGCATGATTTGAGTTATTGAGCACTTGATGCCATTGATATGTTGAGCATGAGATCCTATGATGTTATTTTGTTATTCTTGCCTATCCATGCTCAAATCCTTGAATATGTAGATCCCATGCTAAATGAATCTTTCTTGACTCTTACATTGATGTGTGGGATTGAGTTTTCAATGATGGACCGTGGACTAAGAGGAGAAATGAACTAAGAACGATTGAAACCGGGTGATATGGACAAAATTGTATTTTTTGACATTAAAACGATCTTTCGAAAAATTTCAAACCAAAATTTGAAATGATATTTTATAAATGTTATTACGTATAAGAGAACCTCAAAAATATATTTTTGGATAAAAAATTTGAAGAAAATCAAAAGACGAAAAATTAGATTTCAACCCGAGAGTCAGTGCCCAAGCTTCTGGCCCAAAATTTCAAACCACTCTCGGGCCAAATAACCATTTTTCTCCAGAAGCTAGGGCGCTTAAGCACCCAGCTTCTGGCCCAAAACTTAGTTTTGGGCGCTTAGGCCCTCGTTTTCGCGCCCAAGCGCCCGTTTCCGATTCCAACTTGATCTCTCTTATTTTAAATCCCTATTTCTTGACATCTTGAGTCCATATCCAATCTTTCTAATGTAATGTGTGTTTGGAAACGAATACCCTCTAGTCCATAGTCAAATTTTTGAAATGATTGATTGATTGAATGACACATTGGACCTATTTGAAATGATAATTGATATTGTTGGCCATTAAACGTTATGTCTTGCCGGCTATTGATTGATTGAAAGTTCAATTTTTCCTAAGCCACACGATTGATTGATTGTGGGCCTTGGAGAGTTTCTTGGGGACCAAACTTGGGCAATATCGGATTGTCGACTAGAACCCTCGAAATCCCTGATTATCGAGTAGTTCGAATGAATTCTGGAGGTAGAATTCTGAAGCACTACCCTAAGCACATACGTCAGCTGTTATTTTTGATTGATTGAGCTTCTTCGGGAGTTGGAGAGATAAGGTGAAATGCATATGTTGAAAAAATAAGGGTGATAGACCTACCAAAAGATTGTTTCAGCCTATGGACTTGAATGTGATAATATAAGTATACATTTATTGTCTTGATCATTCCGAATTGTTATCCATATCACATTCTTGTATTGTTAGTAATATGCTCATGTTCCTTGAGCTTTTACCCTCATTTGTATGCTATAAGTTTTACTGAGTCAGTGGACTCATGACCCTATTTACCATGTAGGTTCTTGAATTGTAAACGATTGAATGATTGGAGCCTATGAGGGACTGTGTAGCTCGCTTTGGTTTTGACATCTCTCTTGTATTTTGGTTTAGCATATCGTGTTGGAACCAATGAACTTAGAATTTGTATAGTCTTGCGACTTGTAAGCTTTATGCTAGACAAGTATGTATTTTGAAATATTTGGAATGTAATGGTATTTGTATCTTGGACTTAATTTGGATCCGTGCATCGATATTTTGGAATTTAGTTTGAACTATTGTAATGTATTAGTTTCTAAATCGATTTCTAAACGTAATGGTTTTAGAATGTATAGAACGCGAGTGCTTTTGATTATAATATGCTTTTTCCAACTTTAAGCAAAAGTAGGTGATTATGCTTTTGCATAATCAGTTGCAAACACCACCTTAATTACAAACCCAATCAATAATAATCAATCATTAAAACCATTCTAATGCGGCTCATAATCATCCCATACATTTATTCAATATCAAACATCCATCATATAAATGCTTAAAATTAAATAAACAATAATTAATTAAATATTCATCACTTGAACACATAATTAAAGTCTAACTAGTGCATCATATGCCACTAGAAATTGTTCAATGTAATTCATCAATTAAATGTGGAATTAATCTTAGTTTTAAATCACCTAAAGGATTCCAATTGCCACCAACACCTTGGAGATGATTTAAAACACTATAGGAGATCAAATCACTTCAAAAATTAGGTCAAAAACATTGTTAGAATTTATTGTGGCAGATTCACAATAAGCCACGAGTCTGACCAGCAGCCCCCATTTAAAAAATTTTAATAAATTCTTCTTGACCTAAAAAATCACCAGATTTGAACCAAAGATTTCCAACTCATTGTAGATAACTTAGAAATCAAGGATCATAAAAGCAACATCAATTAGAGCACAAAAACATTTAATTACCATGAGGTCAATGCATAGAGTTAATATTCTTGGGTCTGTTCGGCAATGCATATTCAAAGAATTTTAGAAAATTTTTCTTGATTCCAAAAATTAGAAAATTTAAACCATAAGTTCCCAACACATGGTAGATGATTCATAAAATCAAGGAGCTCCAAAACAAAGTAACATAGGGCACCAAAAAATGACCAAACCCAAGAGGTCAGTGCACACATTTTCTAGAAAACTCAATATATTCTCAACATATTTTTCATGCTCTAATTTATGTAATTTTTTTATCCACCCTATATTAGATCCAATCTAATACACATGTTTTGATCTCCTAAGAGTTTTAAAATAATTTTAAAACAATTGATCTCAATCAATAACATTAATTCCACATCTAACTTCAAAATCAACATCAACAATTCCAATATTCAATCAAATTGAATCTAAAATATGCCAAATCTAAATCTAGCATAAATCATCATACAATCTCAACAAATCCAAGTCACAAGCACTCTTTGGTGATCTCCAATTCATCAAATTGAAGCAAAACCACCAAATTTAACATCAATCCATCACATGAATTAATGTTTTAACGAAATCTAAATCAAGCTCATTTGTTTAGCACAGATACCACTTGAAGGTAAAGGTAAGGCATAAAACAATCAAATTGCAGCAGAAGATATAATAAATTACATTCATCAACCTTCAATGTGACGCCTCCCGAAATCCCAGGGATGTGCGGACCCGAGACCCTAGGTGCATCACTCGCGTTCTATACAATCTAAATCCAATTCAAAAATTCAAACACAATAATTCAAACTAACTTACATAAAACCGTCAATAGATTCAAACTAAGAACCATAACTTACTATTACATTCCAAAAGTTCGAATACATAGGGCAATCTAACTTAACATTACAATTCAACGTTCTGTACATATCATGAGTTCAAAACATAATGTCCATCCCAAATGCCAACTAAGTCCAAAAGTGATCAATTTAAACCAAGATACAAATAGGGATGTCAAAACCAAAATAAGCCATACTATCTATTACATGCTTCAATCATTCATTCATTCATTCACGTTCCCGGAACCTACATGTTAAATAGGATCATGAGTCCACTGACTCAATAAAATTTATAGCATACGAACGAAGATAAGAGTTGAAAGAATATGAGCATAACAAATGATAGGACAAAAATGTGATATAGATAACAAGCCAAGACGTTCAAACGATCAATATACATATATACATATCGGAAACAATTATCACATTCGAGTCAATAGGCTGAAACAAGCTATTTGGTACGTCTATCACCCTTATAACTTCAACATAACATTTCTCCTTATCCCTCCAACTCCCGAAGGAGCTCATTCATTCGAAACGCACAGCCGACATACGTGCGTAGGATAACGCTTTAGAATTCTACCTCCAGAATTCATCCGAACTACCCGACAAAAAGGGATTTCGAGGGTCCTAGTCGACAATTCGATATTGTCCGAGTTCGGTCCCCAAGAAACTCCCCAGGGCCCACATTCATTCATTCGTATGGCTTAAAAAAGAAACGGATATTCAATAACCAATAAGCCGGCAAGTCATTACGTATATGGCAAACAATAACAAATGACATTTCAATTAGGCCAATCGTATTCAATCGATCAATTGTTTCGAAAATTAGACTATGGACTAGGGGGATTACAATTTAAAACTTTGTATTACGTTAAAATGGTTGGATATGGACTCAAGATATCAAGAAATAGGGTTTTAAAACTCAAAACATCAATTTTGGACCGAGACTGGGCGCTTAAGCGCACAAACGGGCTCTCGAGTGCCCAAAACTCAAATTTTTGGATGTGGCCGGGTGCTGGAGCGCCTATGAACAGTAATTTCTACACCAAGTGCGCTAGAGCGCCCAGATGCGCGCGCTTAAACGCTCACTCTCGGGTTAAAATTCAATTTTTCGTCTTTTGATTTTCTTTGAATTTTTTTATCTAAAAATACATTTTTGAGATTCTTATATACGTAAAAACATTTATATAACATCGTTTCGGATTTTGGTTTTGAAAATTTTTGAAAAATCATTTTAACGTCCAATCCTATGGTTTTGTCCATATCTTTTGTTTCTAATCAAATTTTTAGTTTGTTTCTCCTCTTAATCCATGGTCCAACATTCAAGTTCAATCCCAGGCATCAGTATATAGTTCGAGATGGTTCAATAAGCTTTGGGATAGATTCATGTTCAAGAGTTTGAGCATAGAATAGCAAGAATAGCAACAACAATCACAAGTTCACATGCTCATAGAACATCATGTATTCAATAACTCAAAACATGCTCGATAAATCAATAAGAAAGCTAGAAACTCATGCTCATGGAGAAGGGAAAAAGCTATAAATCTTACCTCTCGTAGCTTAAATTCAAAATGTGATCGATCCAAGCTTATAATCACACCTATAACCACATATATACATCCATATCAAACACTATCATATATGCTACTTATCTAATCTTAAACCACAAGCTTAGGGTCACTTACCAAGTATAGGATGAGAGCTCACACCCACAAGAATCTCCCTTAGCAAAATTGGTTAAAGTGATGGGGAAATGAGGTGACGGAAGTTAAAATGCCTTAAGTAAAAGTTATGTTTCTGCAGATATTTCTTATGGCCAATGAGACTTATTTATAGAGTAGAAATGGGGCTAAAATGAGAGAATTTCAAAATTGAGGCCCCCTAGAACAATTCCCACAAGCTAGCCCACAATGTGTGACATGTTAGGATAAATGGATTGATGGAGAGAAGCCAATCCATCACTTAGGATGGTGGCTGCAGCTACAATTTCGGCTAAGCTCTTTTGGTCAGATTTCCTTTTTCCTTTTCTTTCATTTTGAATGTCAATTGTGTTTAACTTTGGTCAAAATAAGTGGCTATGCATTGGGTTGGATCTTGGCTTGTATTGGGCTTGTTTTATGAGCCAATTGGGCTTGTTTTGGGGTCGAGTCGTGAAGTGGAATTAAAACGTATTAGTTCGAAATATTTTTGAATACGTAAAATGTGTTTTGGTTTTAAAACGAAGCTCGATTTTAAAATCAAACGATTTTTCGACAAAACTATGATTCAAGAGTTTTATTTAGGGAATTCTTGGGTGTTACATTCAAAGATCACCATATAAGTATAAATCTAGATTTAAAGGAAAGAAAAATACATTGATCCAATCAATTATTGAATTCGGCTGTGAACTTCTAAAGATGACCGAATCCTCTTCCTTTCACTTGATCCTTGATTGATTTTTCAATGATCCATTCCAAAACTTGAAGAAGATCTTCAATCAACCGTGAATTGGTGAATAAACTGAAAAAATTCTCTCAAAAATCCTTGAGGCCGTGAGCTATTCCCTTGAATCAACACGTGATTTTTCAATCTAGGATGTAGATTCACACTTTAAATCCTTAATCCACACTTTCTCTTTGAATGATCTCAATCTTATGGTCAGATCTAAGCTTAAGGTTGAAGATCTAATGGAAGTGATGAAGAAGAAGTTACTTTGGAGGGAGAGAGAGCTTTTTAAAATTTTTTTTAGACTTTTCTTTCTTAATTTTCGGCCATCAATGTGTGCGTGTGTGTGGATGAGTTATTTATAGCCAACTTGGACGCGTAGTGGGTAAGACAATTTGGAGGGAAGAATTTAGATTCTTCCTTTCAAATTGATTGGTTCACTTGGTATCCAAGTGGCATATTCCATGTGGCAGGTTAATTAATATTAATTAACCTGCCACATGTCCTCCTACTTGGCAATAGCAAAAATTAAATTCTCTCTCCAAATTAATTATTCTACTTGGATCAATTAAAATCAACTATTAAAATTAATTGAATTAAATTAACAATTAATCTAATTAGATTAATTTAACACTTTAAATTAATCTATCCAAGAAGACCCACTTTGACTTAGGTCAAATATTTTGACTTTTAATCAAAATTCTTCTTCTTTTACCTAAAACCGATTTAGGCAATTTTTTTCTAATCTAATTAGAGAATTTTCAATAAATTCATCCTGAGGATAATTTTGAGGAAGGGTTTGATCTTCTAGGTTCATTAATTAATTAGATATGGGCTCCTAACCGTTTACAATTTATGATTAATTAAATAATTTAATTAATCACTCATCGAATTAATCTCTATTAATTCGAGAGTACCCAATCTTCATAGTCGATGTCTAACCTCAAGTCCATGGAGCCCAATTCATTGGTGAATTAATTCGTGTGAACCTCACTTACTTACACATGCCATGGAAATACGGTCTCTTCGTTTTCATCTCTCGATTGAAGCCTAGGATTAAGATATTTTCGGCGATCCTAATAGCTCAATAACTATGCATCTATTCTTAATTATCGATTCTTTTGTGAATTGAATTTTGGAAACTCTTTTTCAAATCGACACCCCACCTTGCGCGATGATTTTTTGGAATCGAATTATCATAGAAAATAATGAGATATATCTCATTCATCAAAACGAGGAAACGGATCCTTTCTTGAAACTCACAAACCTCTATGCGTAGATAGCTTGTTCCCAACGTGCACCTCATGTGATCTGCTAACAATTAATCGAGACGCACATAAAAAAATAAGGATCTACTATAAGGCTACCATGGTTCCTTAAGTCTAAGGACTAATTATATACACTATCGTAAGATAGAGAATAATCCATCACCGAATGCAACTACGGCTATCTTATAGAATTCTCTATATCGGGTCTCTCAATGAACTTGTCCTTTTAACAAGCACCCACTAATATGTACCGGTGTCAACTACACCAATCATCCATGAAACAAGGCAGTAACTCAACTCCTTAAATTATGCAATGTTAGTGCAAGTCTATCTGAATTTGAGATGTTCTCATGTCAAAGATTCTACGATTTGGAGAATTTAAGATTAAGACATCTAGAAACTAATGTCATGATCACCACTGTCTGCATGATCTAGCATCATAGCCTTATATGATTTAGAGGACCTTTTTCGTATCCATTATTGATGAGACAATTTACGATGATATGAAGAAGATGGCCATTTATTTATATTGTAAAAATAATATCGTTTACACAAGAGCAGTTATTACAAGCCAAATCTAATTGGCTGTGGGGCACTACTCTAATAACTCGGGCTAAGTATTAAAATTTTTTGATTCAATCGAAGAAATGAATACTTGAGTACCGGATTTCTAGATTATCTTAGAGAGAATGGGATCTTTTTACAATGGACACCTCCCAACACACCTCAACTTAATTGGGTAGCCTAACGTAGAAACCACACTTTGTTAGACATAAAGTGCGTTCTATGTCAGGTTTTTCAATTTACCCGTTTCCTTTCGAGGCTATGCCATTCAAACTGTGGTGAAACTACTATATATAATACCTTCAAATTCGGTGCCCAAAACTCCACATAAGATGTGATATGGCAAAGCACCTTCATACACTTATCTTAGGGTATGGGGACCTCCGCTTACGTGAAGCAACTAGAAGGAGATAAGTTGAATAGTAGATTCTCTTTGTGTAAGTTTATGGGGTACCTTGGAGAGTCTATGGGTTATTACTTCTATGATCTATTGGAACAAAAGGTGTTTGCTTCAAGGAATGCTACCTTCTTGGAGAAGGAATTTCTATTAGGTAGAAATGGCATTGTTGTTGAACTTGATGAAGTTCGTAATGATCATAGTATCCCACAAGCGGAAGAAGCAAACAAGCAAGATACGTCAATAAATACATAACTTCCTAGAAAGTTTGACCAAATCAAGAAGCAACCCGAAAGGTTTGGATTCCTTCATGAGATTAGTCAAACGGATAGTGATTCGAAGACCTACGAGGAAGTCATATCGGGCATGGACTCGGTACATTGGAAAAAAGTAATGCAATTCAAAATGGACTCCATGTACTGTAATAAGATATGAACCTAGTTGATTCACTAGAGGGTATTGTACATGTTGGTTGCAAGTGGATCTTCAAGCGTAAGCTAGGAGTTAATGGAGAGATAGTGACCTATAAGACTAGACTGGTAGCAAAGGGACATACCTAGAGACCAGGTACAGACTTTAAAGAAATGTTCTTGCCAGTTGCTATGCCTAAGTCCATTAGGATTATGCTTGCCATAGTCGCATATTATGACTGAAATATGGCAAATGAATGTAAAGATAGCCTTTCTTAATGGCAACATTAACAAAGACATCTCTATGGAGGAACGGGAGTGCTTAATATCTAGTGAAAATGAGCAAAATGTTTGCAAACTCCATAGTTCATTTATGGACTAAAACAAGCATTTCGAAATTGGAACATACGTTTTGATGAGACAATAAAAAAGTTTAGCTTCATAAAAAATGTGTATAAACTATGTGTATATAAGAAAGTAAATGGTAGTTCGGTCCAATTCTTAGTGCTTTATGTCGATGACATACTTCTCATTGGAAATGAGAAAGATATGTTAGAGTGTACAAAAACATAATAATCTACACAATTCTTTATGAAAGACTTGGGAGAAGCATCCTTCGTATTAGGAATATGGATCTACAAAGATAGATCAACAAGGATGTTGGGCCTCTCCTAAGCATTGTACATAGACAAAATACTAAAACCGTTTAGTATGGATGAATCCAAGAGAGGATATCTCCCAATGAGACAAGGTCTACATTTCTCTAAGTCTATGGCCTCTAAGACGGAAGAAGAGAGAAGTAGGATGTCTCAAGTTCTTTATGCTTCGGCAATAGAAAACATAATGTATGCTATGCTATGTATGAGACCGGATGTAGCACATGCTTTAAATGTTGCAAGCCGCTACTAATCTAACCCTGGTGAAAGTCACTGGAGTGCCGTTAAAGCAATTCTAAAGTACTTGAGATGAACTAAAGAATTGTTTTTGGTTTATGGCAATGGAGAATTGAAATTTGAAGGGTTTTCGGATTCTAATTTTTAATCCGACATAGATGACTACAAATTCATGTATGGATTTGTGTTTGGTCTCAATGGTTTTGTGGTAAGTGGGAAAAGTTCCAAGCAAGAGACCACTACCGAGTTAACCATAGAGGCAGAGCATATCGCCACATTGAATACTGCAAAGGAAAGTATTTAGATTAAAAACTTCATCCAAGAATTGGATGCAGTTCCTAGCATTGCAGACCCGATTGTTGTTTTCTATGATGATAGCGGAGCCATCGCTCAGGCAAAAGAACCAAGATCTCATCAATGCTCCAAGCACAAAATGAGACATTGTTATTTGATCCGGGAGATCAGTGATAGAGACGATATAAAAGTGGAACGTGTTGCCTCGGAAGAAAACATAGCAGATCTACTGACTAAACCCCTAATGCAAAAGGTCTGTGAGAGACATTTTGAGAAGATAGGCCTAAAAATTATGGAGAATTAGCTTTAGGGCAAGTAGGACATTGTTAGAGTAGTGCCCCACAGCTAATTGATGTTGGCTTGTAAAAACTGCTCTTTAATTAATGCAATCTTATTTTGTTCAATATGCAAGAAGGTCTTCTTTCACTATATGTTAATATAATTGTGACTTATCTTAATAATTTATATGGATGAAGCCCTTTAGATCAAATATGACTATGGGACTTGGTCACACATTAGATGGTGATCATAAAACAAATCTCTAAGCTCTTGATCTTAAAATATTCCAAGTTATAGAATATTTGACATAAGTGTATCTTAAATTCGGATAGACTTGCACTGATGTTGCACGCATCCAAACAGCTAGATAATTCTTAATGTGAAAGAATTATGCTTGAAAGATGTGTCCTTTTGCATAATTCTTAATGTGATTCAGCATGATTTATATTTTGGATATGTTTTTTAAATTTTGAAATATTAACCCTAATAATTTTGTATCCCATCTTTGATAAAGCAATAATGAGAAACACTTGATGTGCCCTTCAAGGGCAAGGTAGAGGGTTTAGAGCTCATGAACGACGTGAGAAAACTACGAAATTTCTCATGTATCGAAAATAAGAGTCAGATAAACTTCTTCAACATTTTAAAATCATGGAGGGAAAGTATAACGAAATCATTTCCTTGGGGGAAAGGTGTTTCGTGCAAGGAGCCCAAATTCATACGAGTTTGGCAATGGTCCTTGCCAGAAGATTTATGGGAAAAGTTTCGCAAAATTCGAAAGATAGTGGGATATGACAAAACACTTATTAAGGTTAAAGAGGCAATGCTCAACTTGTGGGTTGAGGACACTAAAGAGAAGGTGAAAGTCCATATGTCCCGCAGTGTGCATGCTAACTTACGTGATATGAGGATCACTAAGAGGAAGACAGCTTTGAGATTTCGTTTGTGTGATAGACTTTCATCCAGTATCAATAGCAGGGCTTCATGTGGTAGAGTTAACCAAGAGGCGATAATGGGTAGAAGCTTTCAGGGAGAAGGGTGATTATGTACTAGTAGTAATTTACATTTTCACTTGTAATTTTTTATTTATTAATTCTTCTTATGAGACATACAATAACTTTCAAGATAATGGATGATCTTGAAATGTCATTTACTTTTGAGTATATGTCGTCTATTTCCTTCATTCCAAGATGTGTTCTTGTGAATTATGCAATTTATGCCTAATTGCAATGGAGGCTTTAGGTTAGTAGAATTAAAGTAATTATTACCTAAAACTTATTTTGTGACTTAAGAATTAAGTTTGTGATAATGTAATATTTGGTTTATAGATGATGATTGGGAACATACTGAACTTTCGAATCTATGCCTTATGTTTATTATCATTAAACTTAATTTTTGAAGTGCGAAATTGCACGTGTATATAAGATAAGTGTTAATATAGCAGTCACTTCTTAGTATATAGACCATAACTTAGAAATTAACCATAGATAATTTGAACTTAGAGACAAACCGAGTAGTAATGATAAAGTCTACATTTGAGGAGCAAAAGGCTCTAATGTACGGCACTACTCATTAAGAGTGAGATTATAAAGTCTACTAGGTGTGGAAAATGATAAGATTCCACAGCTCAAGCAATCTTAGAATTGCTCATGACATATACGTATACTTCATTGAGAAGTATATAGGTATAATTGTCACTGCTAGCTCACAATCAAGTTTGACATTTGTGGACTATCTCAAACATGATGTGCTAGTGAAGGGCCAACTAGCCATATTTTTGTTATGAGCAGTAAGTGCAAACTTTAATCTAGTCCCTTACTAATTGCCGGTGCTTTTGAAAGTAATTGGCACATGGTGTCAATGTAAACTCTTTCTCTCACGATGCACAACACATCAAAATTGAGGATAAACAACTTAGTGTTGTTAAGTCCAATTAGTGCTTTTTTACTGAACCTAGTTCCCAATAGGCTTTGTACTTTAATTGTAAAAGGAACTAACAGAAGCAAGAAAGTAAGGGGACTGGTGAAAGGTCTTAGAAGAACGATTCTAATCTCTACGTCTTGTTGGCTAAATTCTATTCTATGTGGATATAAACTCATAACAATAAACATAGGACTAGAGATGATAAAGCATATGTAGTCTTATCAAATTCGTATATGTGCTGGAAATTTGAAATCATCCGATGTTCTTCTTACACTAAAATCTCAGTTTGTCATTTAAAAAATAGTATGGTTCGTGTTTTTCCTAGATAGCATTTATTGTGGTAGTGGACATCTTCGGATTGGTTTCTTAACTGTGACAAACAAGTATTAGGCTGAGGATTACTTTTTCGCTAAATATTGGTTCATCTAATCATGCAAGTACAAATGAATATATTTGGCATGTAGGACTAAGTGATGTTAGGCAAGACAAAATGAATCAACTAACGAGAGCTAAACCGTCGAGTTCTTATTTTCCCTAAAAGTTGATTTCACTGCTTGTGGGCTTTATATTGCCAGAGATAATAAGAAAATCGATTAGAAAAGCTATTGGGGCTATATTTCTGTTTCAATTAAATCATTCATGGATATCGTTATTTTGTGATTTGATGGAAGTGGATGGCTAGACATAGAACCTTGTATTTTCATTGCATTGATAAATTGATTTTCACGTTATATTCATGTCTATTTGACCACTCATAAATCCTAAATACTGTGGTGTTTTAGACATTATAAAAGTAGAGTGGATGATCAAATAGACGAGAGTATAACAAACCTTCAGAGTTGCTTGAGAGCAAGAACATCTATCTGCCTAGCCAATTTGAAGATCTATGTAATGAAAAGAGAAAAGTGAGATAACTGATTATTTCTCATACACCTATATTATGTGGTGCTCATTAGGGAATCATTAGGATGTTGTTGAATAAGATAAGGTCCATGCTGGCATAGGTTAACTTATCAATTTCCTTTTGTGGGAGATAAATTTGTTAATTGCAATATACCATTTAGATTATGTGCCTCAAAAGTCAGTACCATCAACACTGTATGAACTCTGGGTTAGTACGAAGCCTAATTAAAGTAACCTCAGACTTTGGAAGTCTACAGTTGTATCTTCATAAGATACTAAGAGCAGTCAATAGGTTATGTGTGCGTAAGTAAAAGCATCGATGGAACTGTTGCTGAAATCAAATCACAAAATACATTTATGGAGAGTGAACTTCCTAGTAGCCATGAAATAAAAGGAAATAAAACCTTTATTAGGTTTATTGATTCTGAAAATAGTTTTGTGCTAGATGGATAAATGGAATTTTGAGAGGATGTGTTAACACTTAATTCCAATGGGAGTTATTCCCGAGGAAACAATCCATTAGAAATCTAATTCCGAAAAAGTACTAGGAATAAAATGCCCAAAAGTCATTTAGAGATTGAATATATTGAATCTCCAAAGAGCAAAGAAGAGCCAAAAGTATGCGTGTGAGGCTTTGTCTTATCCTGAAAATAATGAATGAATGAAAGCAATGAAAGAGAAAATGGAGTTAATTTGATCAAACCAAGTCTAGGAACTATTTGATCTACCTTTGGGGTGTGAGCTTCTTAGAAACAAATAAGTTCTCAAATATTGAGCAAAAGGTTGAGAGAATCATTGCAACATATAATGTTGAACTGGTGGTAGAAGGTTGCACGCAACAATGAAGTTGATAATGCATGTATCTTTTTTCACCGGTGGTAAAACTTACTTCTAATCACTTGATATGAGCCATATTAGCTAACCTAGAAGTAGAATTACATTAAAAGGATGCTTAGGCTACTTTTCTCAATGGAGAACTTGAAGATAAAGTCTACTGGGACAACCAGTAGATCTTATCTTCTGAGGCCAAAGATATAAGGTCTAAAATTAAAGAGATCAATCTATGACTTTAAGTAGCCTGATCGACAATGTTATTTGAGATTTTGTAAAGTTATAATCTCAAATGATTTCATCATAAGTGATGAGACCATTGTGTTTATATTAAAAGTCCAGTAAGAGTATGTAATTATATTCCTTTATGTCTAGGACATATTATTAGCTAAGAATGATAAGGAGTATGTTACATTCATAGAGATCGTTCTAAGAGACCTTTTATCGTGTCTTAAGAACCATATGTTGAAAGATATTAGAATGACTCAATATGAAAAGTTGCAAATTCAATCATACTTCTATGCCTAAGTATGGAAGTATAAGATATGATATATGCCCAAAAACTCCTAAAGAGAATTATAGATATCCATAGTACCATATAGAAGTGCCAAAGGGAGCTTAATGTATATTATGGAGTATAGATGCTGCAATATGTCCTATGA
Source organism: Handroanthus guayacan (assembly GCA_014898755.1). NCBI lineage: Eukaryota > Viridiplantae > Streptophyta > Magnoliopsida > Lamiales > Bignoniaceae > Handroanthus > Handroanthus guayacan. The sequence goes on along the minus strand of JACFYI010003579.1, from coordinate 55,585 downwards.
TGGGTCTAATTAGTAGGTATCAATCTAATCTAACAGGAAAACATCGGATTATCTAAAATGGAATTTTAGAGATACCTAAAGCGTATTGCAGATCATTTCTTATGTATCCTATTGAAAAGGATACACAAAACGCTGATTCAAGAGGTGATTTGAGTATTGGTAATCCACTTTTGGTTATCTGTTCTTGATAAATGAGAATGCGATCTCACTGAGCAGCAAGAAACTAACTTGTGTGTCATTGTCCACAATTAATGTTGAGTTTGTGGTATGTGCTTCTGCAGTACATGGTGTTTAGGTTAAAAAGTTCTTACGATCTTTGGAAATGGTAAGTCTAGTTGGAGCAGTCACAATTTGTTGTGAAAATTAGTCAGCCATTACTCGAGCAATGATCCCAAATTTCATGTAAGACCAAACATAAAGATACGAAACTTAACTTCATGAGAGATGTAGTTGAGAAAAAGGAGGTGATGCTTAAACACATGTCGGCGACTCTTGAGTTGCATAGAGTATGTTATATTTGAGTTTGTCTGTATCTTTTTTGTAGTATGCTTATCTTATGAAAGTTGAACATTATGAGATGTATGCTTGATATGATATCTTATATCTTAAAAGGTATGTCTAACAATTAGAGATTGTTGGCTCTCTCATACGAGCAATCGCCTCCGACGTTGAGCAATGTGCAGAGATTAGGTATGATTTACTTCATATAAATGCTGCCTTAGTCCAAGTGTGACTGAGATAAGATTACTATTAAGAGTTTAGTAATCGAAATAGATAACCCACAATCCATTGACTTGTCAATAGGCCATATGTAAGTTGTTCTCAAAATTGTTATGACGAGGACAAACAAAGGCAAAAACTTAGATTAAGTGTTGAGATACCCTGAGACCAAGATTTGTACGTGCTTTATTGAGCACGTGACATACGCTTTCGACAGGGAAGAAGCTGTATCATAACACATGTTACCATGTGTGCTTAAAGTGACCACTTGGGTAATGAGTAAATGAGTCTCTAATTTCTCATTGTGTGAGACCTAGAGGTATACATAACCTCATGTGATACCCTTATTACTTTCAACTGCTTCTCTAGTCTTTGTTTTGGTGTTGTTATTTTACATGCTACTAATAACCAGAATAATATGGCAATGCGGTGCATGTCTAGGCAAGCAACTAAAATGAGGAGGAGATATTTGAGTTGAAAAGGAAGATTATTCTTTTACTAACACTTAACTTGTATTCAAGCTGGCTAGCCAATTATGTTTAGGACATAACTGTAAATACATGGAATTAGTAATGATCAAGTATGCTTTTACAATGGATGCTTAAAGGACAAGAGATACATTGACCAGTACAGTAAGATGAAAGTCCGAGGTATAGTGAGATAAAAGTCCTCATTGCATTTTTGGAGATAAGCTGCTATATATCCTTAGCTAGTGTATAGCTTATAGCTCTTGTTCGTTATTCTCGCAAGTCACATGGCCCATTTACCTATATGAATAGTGGTAAGTTTCTAATTCATTAAGGCTTGGGTTATGCCCCTTTTGTGTGAGTGGGAGATGTTGAAAATTGGGTCATGGATTTGGGTCGCCTAAAAGGGTTGTCCCGACCCATATTAATTGGAAGGAGTAGTTGAGGTTTAAATTAGGGATAACTCCCTACAGCCACCCACCACTAATTACGGGTGAAAGAGATTTCTATTCTGATACAGAATAGAAAACGGAGAGAAGAAAAGAGACTCTCTCTTTATAGATTTTCTCCCTCTACAGAATTCTCCCTCTCTCTCCTTTATCTTAACGTCAATTTGTTTTTCTATCTCTGAATAGAAAATACACTCCCACCTATCTTATACATTCTCTCTCTCTACATGTGTTGTAATAAGAGAGTTTGTAATAAATTAGAAACTAATTACTATTGGTATTTGGGCTATGAAAATTCGGATTATTTTTCGGAATTGGTGATTTAGTTCGAACCAAAAAGGCAGTCAAAATAAGTGATTCAGATCAACTATGGTATGGAATAAGTGGCAATTCAGAGTCAGTGATTCAAGTTTATTAAGATCCGAGACAAGTAAGTTTCCGTGATTAACTTTGGAAAATGAATAATTATGTTGTTGAAGGCATGATTCGTATGTATTATTTCCTTCATAGTTAGATAAAAATCCAAAAATTCTCTTCATTTTATTCCTTGTGGGTATTGTGTGAGACTCTTTAGATTTATCAATTAATTAGACATGGGCTTGCAATTAGATGCGATTTAATTTATGAATAATAAAAATTATTACTCTGATTAATTAAATATTTTAATTAACCACTCCATGATTAATCTCTATTAATCAGGAGTACACAATGTCCATGATCGATCTCTAGCTACAAGCTCATGAGCCTAACCAAATGGATGAATTAATATAGTGTAAACCTATTCACCAATGAATATTGTGCAAATACAATCTCTCCATTTTTATCTATCTCCGACTGTAGTTTAGGGATAAGATATTAATTGGCTCCCCAATAACCTCAGTTACTATGATTTCATTCTTAATGGTCGATCTTTTGCGACCTCATATTTGGAGATGCTTTCTCAAACTATCATACTACATTGTGCAAGGATTTTACTTAAGATCGAGTACCACTGAACTCATAAGAGATCTTTTTATTTTATAAAATGAGTAAATGGATTCTGTATTAGAACTCACCAACCTCCATGTCATAAGACGAATAAGCTCGACTAATGCCCCGGGCGATCCACTACGGGATCAGAGCAGTAATCAAAGCTTAAATTCTTATACACACAGTTACCATTTCAAATTAATGGACTAATTATATACACTATCGTAAGCTAAAAGAATTTCCATTGCCGACAAGCCTCTCGGGCTATCTTTCTATTTCTCTATTTGAGTCTTTAGTGAACTTTTTTTCTAACAAGTACTTGTTAACTTGTACCGATGATAACATCTTCGCTCTCCTATGAAATGAGAAGAATCCCAAAATTCCTTTTGCAGCATACATCATTAACACAAGTTTTACCAAATCTAAAATAATCTTGTGTCAAAAATTCTATAATTTGGAATATATTTTGAGATCATGACCATAGAGACATGCTTCATGATGAACCATCTCGTGCTACACATCATATCCCGTAGTGTTATGTGATCTAGAGGATTTCATCCAAATGCATTCCTAGAAATATGGTCATTTTCCTTAATATTGACGAATAAAGATTGTATACAAAAGATATAATACAAGTCAAATAGAATTGGTTATGGGGCACTACTCTAACATATTGCCATTTTACTAAAACAACATTATAGCAACAAGCTCAATCATGAATAGGGTAATTCCACTCATTAGGTTAAGCTTTCTAGAGGCCTAGATAATTACTCATCCATTTTACATTAGCACATAACCGATCCTTCTTGTGATGTAATAGTATCTATCTTAAACCCTTCTAATCCTTCAAGTATCACTAGTACTGGAGCTCATGTCAATCACTTTCTATGTTCTGTCAAACTTTTTATCATATTGTTTGCTCCATTTGAAACACTGATCTTTTTGAGTCAGTTTTGTGAAAGAGCTTGCTATCTTTGAAGTCGAATAAACTTTCAATAATATGAAGAAGCTTTATTATCTACTACATTCTCAGATAGTGCAGCTCCAACCTTTGGTAGGGTCAACTTCTATACCTTCTTGTAAACATGTCTAAGAAAAGTTGCTCTTTTAGCCAAAATTCACTCTTACAAAATTTTAGCATAGTATTGATGATCCTTAAATGTTTGCAACACTATCTGCAAGTGTGTCATGTATTCTTCCTTTGTTCGGAATAAATTAAGATATCATCGATGAAGATCACTAAAATTTGACCTAATTTGGTTTAGAAAGTTCAATGATGCATGCCCATAAAAGTTGTCGATGCATCGGTTAACCCAAAGGATATCACCACACCGAGAGTTAAAAGCTATCTTAAGTATATCTATCTCACACCAAGTGTCCCAATCATAAATCTAATTTTGAATAGATGGTAGAACTATAAAATTTCGGATACATAGTGGAATCATATAATGATTGAATAACTCATATACATGGGCCAATGGATACTTATTCTTAATAGCAACTTGTTTAACTCTCAATAGTCTATACACTTTCGTAAGGTATTGTCTTTCTTTTTAACAAGCAATACGAGTGCTCTCCTTTGTGATGCATTAGGGCAGATGAATTTCTTTGCTAACAATTTTTATAGCCCTTCTTTCACTTCGTCCAACTGAGCTCTGCTATTTGTAAGTATCTTTATCTTCATTATTTAACAGACAATCTTGATATACTACATTTATTATAAGTCTACCACCCATTGATGTACAGGCTTCATATTGAAAATGTACGCATCGAAAAGCAAGTTCTAGTCATGGCATAAAATAATGTGTGGTTCAGGGTTATATGCAACTTTGTTAATAAAATCACATAATAAAACTTTTATGTTCCACCACGTCATTTGGGTCAAGCTCTGTTAGTACAAATACTCATGCTCTAAATCTAGGTCTTCTACTGGCTGTGGGATGAGCTTTGTCCTTACTCTCTGGGATTTCCAAAAGTAAGGTTCTCAATACTAGCAGTCTTTAATGAGTTATTTTTTAATGCCACATGCCACATACCTCTTTTACTTTTTGCAGCAACTCGAGTCTGTGAGGTTCACATTTCCACAAAGCCCACACACTTTTCTAGGGAAAGTTATCAAAGCATACGGAGCTTTTTATTTTGAAATAGGACGTTTTGTTGGTTCTCCCATACGAGCCTTCTATTGTTTTTTAGCATAGTTATTCCTTTTTGTTCCTATCCCCTTATACCCATGCAATTTTCCCCTTTTAACTTTTTTTGCGATTTTGTATAATCCTTTTGTGATACTCCAGATTTTCATTTTGGGATAAAAACGATGTAAGTAAAATTGCACAAAAGTATTGGAGAATAAAAGTTGGATTAATATAAACTCAAGGGCTGAAAGAGTATTCAAATTAGACCCAATAGGTCCAAAATTGGAATTTATAGGGTGAATGCAGACAAAACTAGAATCTTAAGGCCAAAATGTGAATTCTAGATTAAACCCAATCAAAATTGAAATATTTGGCGGCATATTTGAGGCACTCTACAATCTAGGGGTCAGTTTGTAATAAATAAGAAATAATATACGTATATATATATATACTAGTTAAGGGTTGACCACGCAATGCGTGGTCTTGTGCCCATTGGTATATTTTTTTGTTACTTTCTTTTAATTTGTAAACTTATTGTATATTGTTATTATAAAAATATTTTCCATATTCAGAATGCACAGTATTTTCTGCATAGGATTGCTATATAAATTGTAAATGCTTGGAGAAACTCATTGAGGTTTACTTCTTAACACTAAATTATTTCCCGTTGACTTTCAAATGACGGGGTGATAACTTAGAACTAATTAAATCTAGAATGGACAAAATTTGAATACATAATCAATTTATGTATATTTTAACAATTAAAATATGATTTAACATATTCGAAAAAATTGCATAGACAATCTAACATAAAAAAGACAATTAAGACCATTTCATCTTTCTTCTACACTTTTCCCTGACAACAACATGTAGTGCTTCCTTCTCCAAAAAACCTTCAGAATATCCTAGACCAAAGAAAGAAGGGGCAAAAAAAAAAAAAAGGGAAAAAAGGGCTGAAACTCCTCAAATCATTTAACAAAAGGAAATTTTTTTGAGAAAAAAGTTCAACAGCATAACCCCCAACCGGAGAAGAAAATAAGATGGAGATAATACCAATTGAAAACCTTAATTTACAGTATACAAAATTACATTCTTTAGACAAATAAAAACACTTTATTAGAAGACTAAGAAAAGTAAATAATTACAATTCATTTATAACAATTAGACTTCCTCATGAACTGATCTATTCTTTTTGTGAAATATCCTTTTAATTTAAGATAGTCACCAACCTATAGAAGAATAGTAGCGAGAATACACGGAATAATAGTACTTTAGTTTCTCACTTATGGTAACTGTACTACTCCAAAAATCCTTTCATGCGAAGGAAGATAAAATACATTGTACAGTACAGTTGAAAGTTGAAAACACATAGTCCAGTTATTTCTCACATCCTATATGCATACAAAAAATTAAACACATAAAACTTAAGCAAATTTAATTATTTTGAACTTGGCACAAAACCAATATTAATTACAACTTGGCATAAAACCAATATTAATTACTTAGATGCCAATATGCCTATCTTAGATTATTCTAACTTAATAAATCTTGAAAGTATCTCATTTTAAAGTATCTCATTTCGAAGCCTCAAAGTCCCTGTGCCTCTGCTCTTGAACACATCACTTTCCAAATTCATCGATTTTTGTTTTGAAACTTTGTGTTTTCCATCTTCACCTTTCGTATTCCAACCAATAAGCCCAACAATAATATGAAAGTGAATTATACAATTATGTTAGTTCAATCTTTACCTAATAAATCAAATAAACAAACAATAGGTAGTCACAAACCAAGTTAACAAAGTACACACACAAACTATGGACACAATATTTACAACCAGATCACGGACAACACCATATTGTAGATAACCCTTCGCCAACCTATATACCTCAAACACGAATCAGTTGTGTGCTTCATCTATTGAAAATGATTTGAAAAAATGTCTTACCAATTCTTTTGAACTGACATTTTACATAGTTTCCACACAAAAATCATATTGGAAAAGAAACATATAGCTATGTCATTACGTAGATATTGGTACAACACGCATTAGGCATAGTATATTGTTCTAAACATTCCATGGAATACCAAATATGTCATAAATCAGTGCTAAATAATGATCCTATAAATGCTTACGTGATAAGTGATGGCAAAATATATTCATATTATACCAAAACATAAACACGCAAGCTTACGATATACCATCTTACGATCATGCATAAGTTGTCTGATGCAATTTCAGTAGCTAATGAGGATATCTTAAAAAATATAAACCACTATATTTGCACCAAAACTAAATAAATAAATAAATACATGTTCTGTTTTCTAATATATTAACGTACAATTAATAACAACATAACTATTTTTCCATTCTTGGCAGCAACTGGCAAAACTGATGTTCAACAACTAATATAGAAGATCTTTAGCAAAAAAATGAAAGGGTTGAAATAATGACCCCCTGATCAGTGCAATTAACAAAAACAAGGTATTCGCCGAGGATATAAATCTTTACATAGCCTACAAATATGGCAAAACCCAAAAATAGGACTGAAAAGGCTTCAGAACTCCTAACTCCATGAGTTGGCTCCGCAAAGAACTTAATAGCACAACTTACAACAGCAGTATTTACAAAGCAAATGTTGCAACAGTAAGCCCCCTGACACAAATGCCAAAAAATGTGATCCCACAACAGACTAAACATGAGAAGAAAATATCAAATCATCACAATCCCACATTCACCAGTTTCACTGCCCAAAAATCAACATAAGACAGGAATAGTACCTGAGTAGAGGCTCCTCACTGTAGAACTTTAGTAATGCAGCAAACAGCCTCTATCCCAACTTGAATAAGTAACCACAAAATAGCTCACATTCAGCAAGAGCAACCAATATAAGTTGCCAGAAAAAGGGAATAAACCATAACCATTTGAATTGTTTCAGCAAGAACTACCAAAGCAGCAGCCACAAGTATTATAGTCCCCTAGCCTCAAAATTAAATCATACTCATAAGTTTTAAAGCAAGAAGTATTGTTACTATGTAAAAGGTATGCCTTCTTCATTTTGATACTTTCTGTAGATTTCAAGAGAAATGAAATAATTAATTGGCAGATGCAATCTTCAAAATAAAAGACAAAACACTAAAAATTAATAGGTAGACAAAAGTTCAAAAGGGATAATTTATCATATCAGTTCGAAGGAAACTTTTCACAACTAAAATGAACCTATGCCGATTAAAGTAGCAAAATGGAAAAGTTGAATGGAAAAACATACTTGAGCACTATTTTGCACTAATTACCAAACCATAAGCAGCATATAGAGAACACCAAAAATACATATAAAGTATTGCTCACTAACTATCAGCTTACCTCCAATCAGCCATAAATTTTTCTCCTATCATTTGAAATCCGTAAACAGCACCCAAAGAACTTGACATAAGGATTATTTAGATTCTCTTTAGATATCAAACATATAAAACACTTCATGCACATGGATAATGAACATTTCCAAGCACATACACAGCAACAGTATTCTTACAGATTTTGGGAAAAGACTTGGATACAAGAACCACTTATCAGCTTCTAGAGGTGAGGAATTTTCCAACTCATAGGCAAAGAGCTTTCAACTGTTACCTCAGACCATCTGACAAGCAACTCAAATCCCGCATAAGGAAACTTAATGCACATAAGGAGAAAACCATTGTCAAATCTAAGTAATATTTATGGAATTCAAGACATTAAGACCATACAACTCTATATGATCTCATTTCTCTCCAACTCAAGGTGTCATGCATACATCCAAAGATAGTGAGGACACAATTCACTTTTCCCAATGTCAGAAGTGAAAAGATCCATATCTACAAGATCTCAGGATTAAATTTCTAATCTGATTTACATGGAAGTTTTTCGATGGACCAGCTGCAGAAACAAAATCTACAAATCCAATCGAATCTATTTGTTTCCATTGTGATTCATACCCTTGGTGAAGAGTGAGAAGATGTTTTAAGCATGAGCAACAATACTAAACAAAACTTTGACCGGATCCTCTGCAAAGTACCTCTCACTCCAAGGACAATCATCATCCCATTGTAATTTGCCATTGGTGTCGGTGCGGAAAATTTGACCAGATTCAATAATGTCAGCTTCAGATTCGTCATCATCATCATAGGTAGCAGTTCTGTAGGTTAACGTCATCTTGAACTGGACTTTCAAATGATGAATTAACAGATCTACTACAGCATAGGCCTTGGGTATATGTTTGAAAAATATACTTTCAGATCAGTTAAAAGAAAATTATTTCACACATACAACTCAAAAGTATAAAATAAAATCTGAATTCAATCCGCTCAATAGGAAATGCTACTATCTAGTCAGTTACACACAAGCATTTTATACAAGTTTTAGAGAGAGAGAGAGAGAAGCATGCATATTATTCTGCAGCTATCAGAATTGTAAATCAACTCAAGTGGCAAGCCTATTGTTTACTGGGTAATGGATACGCATTCATACCTAAATCGTTAGCACATGAAGATAACGTAGAAATGATAAACTGCAAATATTACAAAAGGAGTTCCTAAAATGCTAAAAAGTAATAGAAAATAAGAAAGTGTGAACCAATAAGCAAGACTTCCAAAGGCACACACACACAAAAAAAAAAAAAAGAAAGAAAGAAAGAAAAAAGCATAGTCATGCAACTCGAATAAAGTTTAAAACCGCAAAGATATCAAACTAACAGAGTTGACAATTGTTAATATATAACTGCACAAGGGTATTCTTTGAAACCAAGAATTGAAACTTAGAATTGAAACTGAGAATGCATAGAACATACAAATTTGGAAACGAACCGCTCATACAATCCTTCCAAATGCATAAGCTTTATTGGAACTTGGCTACCAACTTAAAAACTGTTCCCATGTTTTGGATATCAATATAGGTTTCACATGAAGGATCATGAACTGGAACAAATGCAGGGCACAAGCTGCAATGGGTAACCACAAAAGTGATCAGTTGCTTTCTCCATTTTTGTCTCAGTAGAAATCACTTTTACCTATGCAAAATGAGCAGTATCAAGTGTGAACAGAAGCCAAATCAAGAAAAGAAACTTTTGTAGTGCACTAAAGAATATATAAATTTGGAGACATTCGGTAGTGGAATAAGTATTTTAGGATCTCAAACTTAGGCCTTAAAGCTAAATGACTCTTATTTCACACTCATGTTCCTAATTTTATGGGTCCAAGAATTCCAAACTCCACTCCAGAAGATCACTCATCTCACAGCTACCATTCTTTTAGAAGGCTTAGTGCTTCATGCAAGTGTTTTGGATATGTTCTAACATCATATCGCATCCATGTGAAGGCTTGATCATTTATTTGAATAGATGAAATGGGACAAAACAACCATACATTCTTAGAGAAAGCTAAAGTCAGAATAATTAAAGGGCATAAATCTGTCTCTTAGTGCGTACACCAACATAGAGACTTCAGATACAATAAAGTTACATTCAAAGATTACTCAAAGGCTTCCTGGGATGTTTAAATGACAAGTACAACATGATTCAATCTTAGATGGTCATAACTAACTTTAAAGGATGTTTGCCCAAACTTAGTTAAAATATCTTATATACACTTGAAATTCAAAATACAGATAAATTAACAATTTCACTAACAATAGTTATAAGAAAACAAAATAGAAGAAGCTAGGGCCATTTTTCTTTTCTACAAATCAACTACACATGATCATAGATAATCCTTTGTTTTTTTCTTTTTTTTACCAAATAGATGATTATAGGTAATTAGTTGCTTTAATTGTGGTATATTATAATGATAAATAAATATAAGATTCAATACATATCAATGAGTTAACATCATGTAGAAAACTTGGTTGCTTACGTTGACTTAAATTAACAATATTTATATGTACAATAAGTACAAATTAAAAAAAAATGGTTTAACAAAAATATAATGATAAAAAAAATTACACAGTAAGTAAGAAAAAAAATTATATTTTCATATTTAAAAATGAATAATGCTTTTTTAATATGGAAGCAATAATTACTATTCCCAAAGTTCCATCAAATTTTGGCATATTGTGAATTTCGGGGGCAATACAAAATGTAGTCTCTCACCTTCAATGTAGGATAGGCCAATATATATCAGCTTGTGAAGCCATACTTTTTGCAATATTCTCAGTATCCAATCTGGAATAGAAAAATATTAAAGGTACTTGTACCACAAATGGCAATGATGATCTCTACCCAAAACAGAGACATATAAAAGAATGCAACCGAGTCCAAGTGAGCAAGGTAAACTCTAAATGATTTGACTATAGACATTCAAACACAAATTCTTGTACATGTATAAATGCCATACAGGCATACCTCAACACCTTGGATTTTGTGAAATGACAATATCATCTGGAAGATACATTAAAATGATAAAGTCATGCACAGTAACAACTTGCAATATCACAGAAAATAAATTCTTTTGTTAAAAAATAATATGCAGAATTAATGTAAGGAAGCAATTTAAGAGACAACGAATTATCTTTTTGGAGCTGAAGAAAGGTTAATGGAGCTGATATAGTTATGTTTAGATATCAATCAGCTATTCAAATATATTAAACTCGAGGATCCACACACAATAAAACTATACTCAAAAGAATGATCTTTATGCATGCATTTAAGTAAAAAGAAAAGCCATTATAAAAACATAAGACTAAAAAGCCCAAATGCAAAAGCACACAAAACTTAAACTTTGCATGATTGCATCTTTGACATAGCTGCATAGCGCTACTCGTATATACACACACACAAATATATATAATATATATTATATATATATATTTATATATGCATATGAATGCACAATATATGTCAGTAAGAAAAGACAACACAATAATTAATTTTCTTAAGTTTGTCATCTTAACTTGTTTAAACATTTCAATCCCTTCAATGGAAGTTCTTTTGAGCAAACCTTATATTTTACTGAAGATTTGTGCAAAGTGACATAAGGTTTTCATGAGCTCTAAAGGAAGATAGGTTTAACGCTCCATTATGAGCTTATTTTTCTTGAACCATCGTTTCACTTTGTCTGCTTTTGTTTCTATATCGATGAAGGTCCCCTTGTGCTTAAGACAATTTTGGTGCCTGCCAAGTCCAAACCGTCCCTTCATGTTCGGAAAATCTACTGCAAGAATCCAAGTAAAAACAGCATACAAAATAAATGATCTCCTGCTTTTGTTCACTTTATTAAGCTTTGCTCAGACCACTTTTATGTACAATATATATTTCAACCAGATTTTTCCAGTGTTGCTTCATTTAGAAACAATATCAAGAAATCCAACCTAATTACTAAAAATCTTGATTTACATTTCTAATCTGGATTCCTCTAGAGAACTAATTAAAACTAACAAGTAGTATAAAAATACATTATTCTATATTGGCTTACGACCTCATCTGAAAGAGGAAACACATTTTATATTTAATGCCTCTAAAATTAATCCAATCCATCAAATGCACCACGCAAAAGAAATGTATATTTTCTTGAACCTCTTTGATTGGAGCACTTGAATTCCATCAACAAAGTTAATCCAACATTCCATGAAAAATAAATAAGTGAAATATTTGTTATGAAATCAATACCTTCAAATTCCATTTGCTTTTCTCAAGCGGCTTCTAAGAATTCAATATAATCAACATCGCCTTCATGTTCAACACCTTTGGTCTTCACACAAGCTATTTCATTCCAAAATTCCATTCCCTCGGAATGTAACAGGGAGGCATCCAGCAACCAGAGAAACATGCAAGATTATTAGGGTGGTACAACCGCAAAGCGACAAACACATTAAAAAATGAAATAACCACAAGAAGTCTAAATAGAGAGCAAACACCACAGTGAAAGAGTTTCTTCTTCTTCTTCTTTTTTTTCTTTCTTCTTTTGGTCGGGGAGAAAGCAAATGAGAAAATTAGTTGTTACGAACAATCGGAAATATACAAAACCCATGAAGAACAACATATACAAATCACATATACCAGAACCCATAAAAAATAATTAAATGTAAGAAAGAAAAATGAAGATGGATGAAAGTCGCAAGGAAACCAAAACGAAAGTAAGAAAGTATCATATAATCCAACCAAAAATAAGCCCAAAACAACACAAAGACCATAACAAATTGACATGAAAAATATTGAACTAACCTATCAGACAATGAAATTCATAATATGAAAAAAATTGTTTTAAGTATACAAAAAAACTATTGCACCTAGCATAATACAGCTAAATAATGAAAGACGAAGTAAATAAATAAAAGTTAAAATCCAAGTATTAGCTAAATAATGAAAGACAAAATACATAAATAAAAGTTGAAATATAAGTATCAGCATAAGACATCCGATGATATCATTAGATATTTCAAAATAATAACAAAAACTCACTGGAATTGTAAATGTAAATAAAAAAAATGATTAAAATGTGACAAATTTACAAACAGAAAATCCAAAAAAAGCTGTGAATTTAAAGATAACTACCCAAAAAATAAATAAATAAATAAATAAAAATACAGTCCTAGGATGAAGAGAACATACAAGGCATACATACTGGAGTGAGTAAACAATAGTTAAATGTAAGACAAAAAACAAAATCAACCAAAATAACAAAAGAAAACTCAAAGAAGTTAGTAAAAAAGTTTAGAAACTAATTTAAAACCTGCAAAAACAAAACTCAAAGCAAGAGAACCGAAAAGCACCTCATTTGGTGCATCAACTCAAGAGAAATAACCAAAAAAAAAAAAAAATTGAGAAAAGGAATTCAGAATCCCAAACAATAACACAATCTTGAAGGAAACTGACAAAATGCAACCCCAAAAAATAAGGAAACTAATATAACAAAAACCCTTAACAACAAAATCAACTATAAAGATAGAAAACACCAACACACAAACCATATAAAGAAAAATATATACTGCATAAATAGCACACAAAAGAATAATAAAGTTAACTTACAATGACCCAAAAGTCCGCTGATTTGTTTTTTACCAGAATGGAAGCAACTCCGCTGTTCCAGGCCTAAAATCATAAAGAAAAAAAGGGGTGAGAAAAAGATGAAAAGAAAGAGCAAATGGCTGAAAAATTCATCCCTTAGAAAACAAAGACGGAGCTTGATATTACCTTATAGAAAGAAGAAAATCATGGTCTCGCTTACATCCTCTAAAACTCCTTTCTTCTGATTTTTTGATATTTTCTTCGCTGCATCCAAATCCACAAAAACTCCATAAATGGGCTTGTCATAGTTTAGATGCAAAGAAGAACTCTTCAACACAAAACAGAAATATAGAAAGGGAGAAAGATCAAAATGGCGATTTGCGAAAAAAGAAACCCTTTACTTACTGTAAGTTCAAAATAGAGGTACTTATTTCCGAACACACTCCCTATTATAGCTTCCATCATCCATTATGATGGTATCTAAGATTTTACTCGATCAACATGTTGGGATATAGTCTAGAATATTCAATGATAAAACTGATTCTTTATATGATTGGGGATTATACATACCTAACAAAGCTAGAGAATCTTCTTTCCTGTCTTTCTCATAATAAGAGATTGGCATAAAATGCCAACAAAATTGGTAAAATTTTTGGGCTTATATGGGAGTGAAGAAAATAGTTTTACAAGCATAAATGTCAAATAATCTCACAGAAAAATTTAAGAAAGTTGATGTTCCCAATACTTAAGTACAACTAAATTATATGCTATTCATGCTGCTTCATCATCGTCATTATCATAAGCCCCTGATGAATATTATTGATTATATGCTTAAACAAGTCCCACAGAAGCCCTAAATAAGAAGAAAATACACAGTGATATGTACTCACCAAGATAAACCATCCATTTTCGATTTTCATTCCACAATCAGAGACCATGAGAGAAACACAAAGTCCACACTCACCAATTTGAAACTATTAATAAGTAAACACATATCAGAAGATGAGCACGCCATCTTGGCAAAAATCGGAAAACAAATATCTCCAAGTACCTGAAAATAGATCTCCGGAAAGATGACATTGGTGGTTGTCGGTGGTGGATGACGTGGTCTCAAAAATCTCACTCTCCAATCTAAAAAATGAACGGTAAGAGAGAAAGGGAAAAGTAGATGAAACCAAGAACTTTTTTTTAAATTTTTTTTGCCCGGATTGTTTCACCATGGAAGGCATAATATACAAAAGGTTACAAAGTAGAGAAAAATTGACGAAGCAGTAACAAAAAACATGGTGGAGACAAAAGCAACCAAAATGCGGACGACAAAAATCCTAAAAACCTCGCCAAAGAAAGAAGAAATTGCAGAAGTGAAAAAAACAGAAAACAAAAGAAAAGGGAGATTAATGAGAAATTATAAGGCACTGCCACCAAGAAAGAAAGAAGATAACAAAAAATCACAGATCATACGACAGATTCCAATCTAAAGGCTGAGATGAAACAGCTACTGCAAAGTTGCTGGCAACTGAAAAGAAAGTTTCCATTCCCAAAGCGATAATTGGATACACTTCAAGACTATATATATATATATATGCATATGTATAAAATATTTATTTATAATATTATTATATATGTATATATAAATAATAAAAATATATATATATAAAAATATATATATAATAATACAATATATAGTAATATAATAAAACCCATATCCTTTCTTTTGTTTTCTTTTTTTTTATTTTTCTGTTTCGTCTTCTTCTCTTCTCTTTTCTTTTCTCTTTTTTTTTGTTTTGATGTTTTTTATAATATAATAATTAAAATAATTGCAAAGAAAGAAACTTATCTAATCCACAAAATAAAACAAAATAAAATAATAAATCTACATAAATCTAATAATAATAATAATAATAATAAATAATAAAAAGAAAAAAAGATAAGATAAAGATTCCTCATTTCAAAGAACAATTCATGAAAAAAAAAAGCCTCCTTTTATTGTCCCTTTTTGGAATTTATAATAAAATAATAATAATAATTACAAAAAATATGGAAGAACAAACTCATCTGAAGGGAGAAAAAATTAAATGAATCCTTCTTTAATAATTTTCAGAAATGTTTTATCTCATAAAACTCTATCTCAAAGGACCCAATTCTTTTTTCAAACAACAAATTAGATACAGAAAATATTTATACATATATGTTATATACAATTGTAATCGCAATCGTAATAATCGTTTATAGAAACATACATCAGAGACAAACAAATATGATTATTTTTAATGAGATAAAAAAGGAAAAAAAAAACCCCAAAAAAAGAAGTAAACAAAGAAGGGAGGGAAATGAGAAAATAAAATCCCATATGCGAACAGCGAAATTTCAAGTTTACAGCAATATACAAAAACCAAATGCCAGTTATGGAAGAACACGCTCCAAAAGATTGAAAGGGTGAAAGAGGCCCCCAAAAATGAAAAATGTAACAAATTGTGAAAGCAATGCTTGAAATGTAGGAAAAAGTACAAATGCAGCTCAGCATTAATGGAAAAATACCAATTAGCCGTACTCATCCCATGAAAACATGTGCAAGTGGACCCACCAAATACTTAAATTGGCTGAAAATTTTTGGCTTGTAGTACAGGCTGATGGGACCCACTATTTTTTATTATATTTATTACAATTATAGAAAATTAAGAGTCCAAACCATTTTCTTCTAACAGGGCCCACAGCCAACACCATTTTCTTCTAAACGGGCCCACCATAGGTACTTGCATCAATGCACAAAGCACAACAAGAAGATGCAGGGAACCAATAAAACAGTGTCGTTTTTAGCTAAAAATGAGCAAAAAAAAAAAAGGAAAAAGGCACCACACACGCTGCGTGTACTGCACCACGCGCTTTTGCATTAAAAAAAAATCAAAATCACTTTCTTCTAACCAAAAAAACCACAACAAAAGTGGGGCCCACATAAAGTACAAACACAAATGCAGAAGGAACAAGAATCAATAGCAGAGGCCAAACCACGACAAATGTGGGGCCCACATAGAGTACAAACACAAATGCAGAAGGAACAAGCATTAATAGGGGAGGCCAAAAAAATGGAAAATTTGCACGCGCCGGCGGTACTGTGGCACGCGTTTCCCCTCTTATATTATAGAGTAATATATATATATATATATAAAAGACCCCTGTTCAGAAGGAAAGAGAAAAAAAATGCCATTTTCAATCAAAAGCTTCAAATTCACAATTCTCTTGAAATACCCAACCATTTTTTAAATTGAAAGTACCACCGTTACCCTCTCACTGAGACGAACATTTCCACACCAAGCATCACCGGCATTGGCGATGGAGGCTAGGAACGACAGTGGAGCACGCGAGCGACGACTGCGAAGCTTTCTAGGTTTTCATCTTCGGCGATCGATCCAGGCATGCAACCCAATGGTTGGGCTCTCCACCTTGGTATGATCACAACCGTAACATCAATTTGGAGAAAGCGACATTGACGGCGAAGAATTTTGCTCAACGACGGGCGACGGTGCACCTCTTTTTTATCAAATTAACCTCTTTAATTTATCTAAATTCTAAAATTGACGAAGGGCTTTTGATCTATGTTCAGAAACGCATCCAGTGGTGGTGGTAAAGGATTCTAACAATGTTTACAAAAGTCCGGCGAGATCTCGAAAATCCAGTGGTGGCAACGGCGGCAGTGCGATAGTGGTGCTGAGTCAGAATATAGTATTCGGGGAGA
>JACFYI010003578.1:501347-521126 GCA_014898755.1 Handroanthus guayacan | reverse complement strand
GATTTAAGAGAACACATTAGCTTAGGAGTCCTATCTTGGTAGGATTTGATTGTTTCTTGTAATTGTGAGCTTTGTCTATTATGTGTTTGAATCCTAATTGGACTAAGGCTTAATTCAGTGTCTATACATATGCCAAGGACATGACAACTCAAAAATATAGGGTAATTACCTCTATACCCCATGAGATTTACCATAATTACCAAAATACTTATTGAAATTTGAATAATTATCATTACATCCCTATTATGCATTTTAGCCAATATGCACTTATAATTACACTCCTTGAACCTATGCTAGCAAATGTATATAATTATAATCACACCCCTTTTATCTAAGGGGTCTATTCATAATGTTTGAAATTTTCAGAGGATGTAACAATTATTACTTTAGAGAGTATTTTGGTAATTATAGGAAATTTCAGGGGATGTTGAGGTAATTGTCCCTTTTATTTAAATGAAAATTACTTTTTTCCAAAGTAAAAGAAATACCAGAGAACCTCAGTGAAACTCACCCCATTAGTTTCGGTTACGGTCTACTACCATACGGCCAGTCTAACTGATATACCAAAACTTCTAAAAATTGCAAAACTTCTTATTTACTTTTCAATTGACCAAAAATGACCAGCAGTCGACGCAAACAAAATTTTATGGCATTGAATAAAATAACATGTGCTTGACTCGGTTTTAAACAAATGACATTTGAAAGTAGACGTTTAACACGTGGGAATGTATGGATGGCTTTATTGAGATTTTTGAACTATTTTAAAGGGGCATGGTTGAACGTATGCCATTGTTGACTTTCACGCCCCAATGACTCTCCCGGGCTTCGGCGAAGCCATCTCCCGTGGCTGGGCCACATATGGCATTCATACTACTATTATGAATTTTATTACTCATGTCTAATCCATCCAGATATTTTAACACACTTTTCACACGTCCACACGTCAATATTTAGGTTCTGTATTGGTACGTAACCTTGACTAATATGTTAAATCATAGTTAAAATTCTTTGAAGAAATATTTAGATGGCCCACATTTTTATAGGCATATCTGAAGATCGTAACTTCAAAAATTTCAAAAATTCAATCCATCATAGAAGATTTTCCAAACCTATAAATTAGTTGGAATAGATTGACAATCTGATTGATTGGTAGTGAGACGTAATGGAATGTAATGCACCTTATCGAGAATTTTTACATGTTTTAATAGTTATTGTGCACTTTTCCATAAAAAAACTCAATACTTTAGACTAAAAATTACGTGGAACGACTGCAATCGTTCCGCGATATTGCAATAGAATCAGAATAGTAGCTTCCATTTCGACACTGGCAACTTTTCTTGTAAACCATGATCTTGGACATAACTAATTTTTAAAACTAAGTTTTCAGTATTATTCTAGAGTGGATAACGCAAACTGACATGGGATTATGACGCAAACTGACATCGAAGTCCTAACACATGGAATTTTTTGCACCTATTAGTATGAAAGGATCAGCACATCCTACCATTGAAAAGTAGTAGTAACACTTTAAATTGGATTGATTAATCTTTAGGTGTGAAACTTCGTGATTGTACTCATTTATTGGTGGACTTAATTTGCGTAGACTTTTAGCCTGCAACAGCTCCTAATGGCCTAGATATTTAGCTTCTTTTTCTTTTTTCTATCAAGATTTTCTCTGCTTGGATTTCTGGGCTTTCAGGTTCTTTTCTCATCTTGGCTTCTTTTAATTTTCTGCAGTATAATTGGTTATTTATTTTGATTTTGGTTTCAAATTTCAGTTCGTAGAGATTCGTAACTTGATTAATAGCATATTATTTTTTATATAAGTGATTGATGACTATAATTTGTCGCCAAATAATGATGCCATGGGGGAAACTGTAATTTTGCTTCCAAGTATGGTAATTATAGGAGTATAATTGAATAAAAGAGTGTTATATTCACTTATAAATTGAATTCTTTTTGTATTGATCCCTCTGTTTAGAATCTGCACTTTGTATTTTTACCTGACGGAGTCTGCAACCTGAATTGCATGAAACTACAAATGGCAATTGCCTTGTTTCTTTCTTTTTTTTTGTTTTTTGTTTTTTTCCTTCCCCCCTCCCTTCTTGATGTGATTTATGATCTTGCTGTATGTATATACGTGTTCTGCTATTCCCTTGAATTTCAGTTAGCAATGTCCTCATTGAGTTTTTCTTTTTTTATTTTTGCGTAAACGTTGTATCTCATCTTAGTGGCCAAAACATTTTAGAGGCTGGTTGGCTAAGTTTATTTGAGATCCTATTATATGATATTAAATTTTATTTTAAAATTAAGTTGTTGAAGAGATTGGATTAAATAAGATCATAGAGCTCATGAAAAGTTAGAAATAATAATTTTGTAATTAACACAGTAATAATCAAGGAATAAGTAGCCTAATTATAGAACAACTTCGTGGTTTAAGAAATTACAATGACACCAAATGCTGTTAATTCATCTGATAGAACACTTAATAGTGTCTATATGTTATTTTTTTCAATGGTTCTAATAGTAATATTACACAAGTTCCTTTAAGTTCTGTATCAATTAAGCTAATGATAAGGGATGATATTGTACACTTTGAAACCATATGGGTGTTTATGTAGTTAGGCGAAACCTAAGAGGGTTTTGAGGTAATTATGAATTGCTAATGATGCAGACCCTGAATGCATGTTAATTGATGAGAAAAGGTGTAGTCCGCAATTGATAAATTTGATAATATCAAATCCCATCTCACTTTAAAAGAGTCTAGGGTCTTGAGACATTCACTTTTCAAAGCACTTTTTTGGAACAAATTTTGCCATCACAAGTATCGATAGGATAATATCTCAATGCAATGAGCCTTATCCAAGACAATTTTTATCTCGATACAATGAGCCTTATCGAAGACAAGTTTTGTTGTGAAACGAATTGGTCATGGATGTAATTATATGCCATTTTGTATTATTTTATGGGCTGCTCCACTACCTACAGGACTCATGTTTTCAAGCTTATACCATTGCATTTTTCCATAACCCTTGATATATTTTACTCTGGCAGGACGTATATTCTCTTCCTTTTGAAGGGATCTGTGTGTTATAGTGAGGGAAGTCGCTGGTAAATCGTGCAGTTATGACCTGCCTTTCTTTTTTATGCGGTAGAAGATTGGATTCTGCAACTCGACGCTCTGTGCTTTGTGATGGTAAGCTTTAAAGCTTCTACTTCTTCTAAATGCATTCCAAAAAATTTAGGGATAATTACCTCAAGCGTACCTAGGTTCGGTCTGATTATCAAAACACTCATTGAGATTTGCATAATTATTACTACACCCCATAATGTTTGGATAATTACTATTAGGCTTCTTGAAAATTCTAAACATGACAAGTAGACCCCCTATATAAGGGGTATAATTGTAATTATGCATTAGCTCAGAGGGTGTAACTATAATTGTTCATATATTCAAGGGGCGTAATGTATTAGCCGAACTGTTTAGTAGAGGATATAATAGTAATTATTCAAACTTTAAGAGTATCTTGATAATTAAGATGTTCAGGGGGTGTAGAGATAATTATCCCAAAAATTTAAGGCTTGCTAATCTAATTAAGTCATTTTATTTCGACTATGGTTTCCTGTTCATAACGAAACTGAATTCCATGCACAGAGCTCGTGGGAGTCAACAATGTTAATCTATATTCATACAAGGAGCTGAGAATGGCTACGAGTGACTTTAGTCCAGAAAATAAAATTGGTGAGGGAGGATTTGGTTCGGTTTTTAAGGTAAATGAGGTCTCTTATTCGGTTTTTCCTTAAGAGGGATAATTACCTCAACACTCCTGAGGTCTTGGCTAGTTTTAGAAATAGCCTTATGGTTTGAAAAATTATAATAACACCCTTCTGTACATTACAATTAGACCCCAAGGTTCGATACTATAATTTCTCAAATCATGAGTGATGTTCTTGTAATTAGGCAAAACCTCAGGGGCCCGTGGTGAGATGATTATCCTTTGTTATTCTGATATAGCGATTTTTGCAGTTTGGCCCTCCCATGGTTGTTCTTGACAAGAAAAGAATCCCATGATGTGTAGGGAAAACTTAGGAATGGGCAAATGGCAGCAATAAAAGTTCTCTCCACCGAGTCAAGACAAGGAGTAAGAGAGTTCCTAACAGAGATTCAAGTTATTTCAGAAGTAGAGCATGAAAATTTAGTGAAGCTCTATGGTTGTTGTGTGGAAGGCAACCATAGAATCCTCGTCTACAACTACCTCAAGAATAATAGTCTTGCACAAACACTTCTCAGTATGCATTTTTTCATACTTTATCTCAATCTCAATGATATTTTATAGAATTCAGTTCTCTAGTTTAGACTGATGGTAATAATAAAGGGTATATTAAGAAAATCATATAAAAACACATTTTATTACAGAGTATAAATTCTACAGGGGAAGGTCATAGTACCATCGATTTTAGTTGGCAAAGGCGTGTTAGAATTTGCATCGGAGTTGCAAGGGGACTTGCCTACCTTCATGAAGTGAGGCCACATATTGTCCATCGAGATATCAAAGCGAGCAATATTCTTCTCGATGAGGATTTGACCCCCAAAATTTCGGATTTTGGTATTGCCAAGCTCATCCCTCCAAACAAAACTCATGTCAGTACACGTGTGGCGGGAACCATGTAAGTTGTAAAATCACTTACCATTCAATGTTTTTGTTGCATTCTAATAGCTGTCTGATTAAATCAAGTAGTGTAATGCATGTTACAACTTCAATTTGGAGAGTACGACTTTCTAATTTCAAAAATTGCAGCTTACACCATGTTTTGAGTGTACGAATATTTTGATGTTCTAACATGTGCCATTTTTGTTTTATCCTTAAATATGTACTAACTTGAATCTTCGTCGATCATTGTAGAGGTTATTTGGCACCAGAATATGCAATACAAGGCCAACTAACACGTAGGGCGGATACATATAGTTTTGGTGTTCTCCTTATTGAAATAGTCAGTGGGAGATGCAATACCAATTCGCGATTATCCATTGATGAACAGTATCTTCTTGAAAGGGTATGCAATTAACTGCAAACTACTTGCATGGCTTATATTTTGCTTTAGGTGGGTTTTTGAAAAACTTTCTTTAAGTTATAGGGGAAGATGAAGGTGAAGCCAAGCCCATATTTTATAGGGGAAAAGATACTTTATTGGACCTTTTTAAACACTGTCAACTGGACTTTTTCTTACATTTTGTCATCTATGCTGCATGGTTTCTTACAGTTTTTTCATCTTTAAATGTTTCCAAAATATTCTACCATGATTTTTCATGTTTCCGGCACATGACTAATCTTAAGGGCATTTTCATGAACTCACAGATAATTTTTTATATTTTCATCATTTAATACTTTTCCATATAATACTATTTCTTGTCTTTCCCTGTTCCTTTCCTCATAGAATGATCAAAATACCCATAGTTACGTTAAAGAGTGGACAAACATATTTTTAAAACCGATCATGTGCCCATTACATGAAAGAATAAAAAAAAAAAAGAATATTTCAAAATGTCTGCTATGGTAAGTATAGAAGACCTGTAGTTTACGTAGCATAGTATAACCAAAAAAAGAATTAAAAAAAAAAAAAGTAGCGGACAATGTGCATAAATGCCTGAGATAACAAAGTATTTTTTTTTCCCTATTTGATACAGAAAGTCCTAAATTTCCTCAGACAACACAATTTTCAAAATATCCATTTCGTTACTCTTAAACTGATAGAAATCAAAGCACCGAACATTATTATCATTTGTAGAAAGTCCTAAATTTCCTCTTCTACTTGAGTTGCACAATGGTTTTAGAATTTACTATCTTACTCAAAGCTGACCACACCACCGTTCACATATGGTTTTCCAGTATGCATACATATTGCGTCATTTAGCATGCAAATCATAGGATCTTCATTCAAATAACTCAAAATTCCTTGTTGCAGACATGGAAGCTTTATGAGAAAAACGAGCTAGTTCTACTAGTAGACACGTTGCTGAATGGAGATTTCGATGCTGAACAAGCTTGCAAATTCTTGAAGATTGGCCTAATTTGCACGCAAGACTCACCAAAGCTTCGACCCAATATGTCAACTGTTGTACAAATGCTTACAGGTGAGAAACACGTCGATGCAGATAGAATAACAAAACCAGGCTTAATCGTTGACTTCATGGACTTGAAGGTCAGAAGCAACCCCCAACCTAAGCTGGACATTGGTTATATGTCTTCAAATTGCAACTCACATGGCTCTCCAACTTTGGAGGTTAATACAAATTCGAAAGGAGAATATGAAGAAAAGAGTTCTGGGGTGTTTTAATTCTATTAGGAATTGTATTGATGAGTTTTCTTTCTTGCTCGCTTGCTTTATTGTTATAATTGTGTATAGAGCTTGTGCTTGTGAGATTTGTTAGTGGGAAAGATTGCATGAATTGAGATAACTATGTAAATGCAGTTATTTTCTTAAATGAAAAATTATTTTAATAAATGTTGATATTAAAATGTTACACTGAGTTACGAATGCAATGAAGTCGAGTTGAGCTGAGTTTGGGAAACGATATGGCAATGGAATGAATAAAATCAAAAAAGACGAAAATGCCCTCAAGAATGATCAGGAGACAAATAAGCAAACTAGTCCGTGCCCTAGGTAGAGGTTGACTCACGGCCTCGACCTGACATGGGTGATGACTTGATAATCTGGACCATTGAAAGGGTCTCTTATGGATTTATCGGATTGTGCCACATAGGCATCTAGAAAGTAACAGATTTTGTACTATAAATATCCCTAAACACCACAAATGATGTAAGCATAAATTGTACTGTGTACTGTACATGACATTAAGCTCATGTAATTAATCCAAAGATATTTTTCTTATCACTTATTATCATCTCATACTAATTAGCTTTCATTTGGAAGTATATTTTTATTCATAAAAATACCTTAGACCTGCGACGTGATCATTTTGGTGCCGTCTATGAGAAAGCTTTACATTAATCTTAAAACATTTACGTAGTATGTACTATTCTTGTCATGGCTGATGATAAGGAAAAGGGGATATAACAACCCATGATGATCCCCCACCTAGGTTCAAGGGTGCAACCCCTGGAACCGGCGAGCCCAATGTTACATCAGGAATTGGGGGGTCGCACAACCTATTGCAGGAATTTCCAAGGAACCAGGTGATGTAATCATTCAGATGTCGAAGTTCCATTTGGAGGCCATATACCTCGAGATGCAAAGAAAATTTTTGGCTGAGCAATAACAAAGACAAACACAACCGTTAGTGCTATTGGTCGTATCTTTGATGCCACAAGTTGCACCACTCCTCATTGTATCAAGGTGCTTGTTCTTAAATAATCAAAGGGGAAACAACAGGTTATGGAGGAAGTTATGGAAGGCGTAGAGGACTCTAATGATGTGCTAAGTAGGACAAAGCGAGCCCGAAACTAATCCAATGTTTATCAACAACCTAATTACAAAGAAAGGATTTCCCATTAGAACATTTATCATACGAAGAGGCCAAGTCAGCTAAGATGAGCCATGAGAAACTACCCATGCAAAGACCTCGACCAGCGATCTCGAGTCATGAGGTTAACGAGATTAGCTGGGAGGCAGAGCGATTGAGCAAAAGACTGGAGGAGTTAAAAAGACGTGGAGCGGTGAACTTTGAGAAGGAAGAGGTTGATTTGGAAAAGAACAACTCTCCCTTCTATGAAAAAATTTTAATTGAGTACGTTCTAAATGATTTTAGAATTCCGGGATTACCTAAGTATGATAGAATCAGAGATCCTCATAAGCATGTAAATAAGTTCAAAAAGATAATTTGTTTGTATGCCCAGAAAGCCCAAATATTTGCTATCACTTTAGACGATGTAGCGGATGAGTGGTTCACCAGTTTGGTTCCAATAACAATTGTAAATTACATCTAGTTGGTAAGGAAACTAATTTGCCATTTTATTAGCAAAAAGAAAGCTAAAAGGCCCTATATGTGCCTTTTTTTATTCAACAAAAATAAGGGAACCCTTGAGAAAGTTTATAGACAAATTCAACACTAAGTCCTTGATAGTGCAAGATTTGAGAGTTGATCTGGTGGTGGCAGTTCTTATGAATAGTTTGTAGCCAGGGAGTTTTAGGTCCAAGTTCTCCAGAAGCCTACCAAAATCAATGGAGGAGCTCATGATTACATCCAAAAAAGACATAAATGATGAGAAGTTTAGTAGAATGAAATAGCAAAACATGAGCTTGAAGAATTTCGAGTCATAGGAAACAGGAAGGAACAGAAAACGAACATTTTAAAGAAAAATTCTAACATTACAGTTATCTCTCAATAAAAAGCACAAAAGCACTCAAGGCTATTGAAGATCTCGAGCTCCTTCAGTGGCCAGAGAAGATGGGAGACATACCGGCTAAGATGAGTTCAAAGAAATATTGTCATTTTTACAAAGATAAAGGCTATTCGACTGAAAAATGCTTTCAGCTAAAAGACGAGAATGAGAGGCTAATTCGGTGGGGATATTTTAAGGAATACATCTTAGATGAGAATGAGAGGCTAATTTGGCAGGGATATTTTAAGGAATATATCTTAGACAAGAATGAGATACTGATTCGGCAGAGATATTTTAAGGAATGTATCTTGAAGATGCAAAGAGAATCCAAATGACCAAGATAAGAAAAGACAGCAATTTGCGTCCTTAGAAGAAGAGAACATGAGAAATCCCAAAAGAAAGGGCTTGGATCTAATTGAGCTAGTCGAAGACAACTTACTAAGGCAAGGTGTGATAAACATGATCGCTGGTGGGCCAGGTGTCGGGGATTCCCAAAATGCAAGGAAAAAATATGTTCATAAATTAAACAATAGCCCGGATGAGAGAAAGAAGGTCTTGAAGATCTCCAACCTACTTGTCATAGCCTTTGACAAAAATAACGAGGAAGGGATTAGTGTCCGACACAATGACCCGATGGTGATTACCATGGATATAGCAAATTTTGCTGCAAAAAAAGTGTTGGTCGACAACGGCAGTTCTGTGAACATCATTTTCTTGGATGTTTTGAGGAAAATAGAACTGGACATCACCATCATAAAGCCGATTCACACTCCTCTAACAGGATTCAGTAGAGCAAAAGTAGTGTCTGTTGGAACTGTGGATCTTTCAACGTTCTTAGAAATGGAGCCTTTGAGAAAAATGGTAATGATGAAGTTCCTAATGGTAGATGCACTTTTTGCATACAATGTAATCTTTGGGAGACAAGGCTTAAACCTCTTTCAAGCTGTTGCATCAGCTTATCATCTGAAAATCAAGTTCTCGATTAGAGGTGGTATTACTAAGGTTGCGGGTGATCAAAGGGAGGTACGAGAGTGTTACCAATTTTCTCGAAAAAAAACAAAATTGTAGGTAACAGAAAACATTCATAAGAGGAGAACTAAAAACAACAGTAACCTCAAAGCTTTGCTAGAAATTGAAGAGGACACGAGAATGAAGAAACTTGATGACAAACAAATAGTCCAGCTGAAGACCATAAGGTGATAAATTTGGTCTTGGGTGATGATGTAAAGATAACAAAGATTGGAGCGAACTGAGACTCAAATGATGTAAGCATAAATTGTACTATGTACCGTACACGATCTCGAGCTCCCATAATCAATCGAAAGATATTTTGCTTACCACTTATGCATTATTATCATCTCATGCTAATTTTCTTTAATTTGGAATTATATTTTTATTCATAAAGGTGCCTTAGACCTGCGACACAATCAGGGGAAAATATTAATCTTAAACTTGACGCGAGCTTGATTGTTTAAGCTTTAATTCGATTGTGCTAAGCTCAAATTTTTAAGTGAGTTCTAAATTAATGCAAGTAGGAGCTTAGGTTTGAGTTATCTTAAAATTTTTAATTTAGTTGGAAGTCTAATTACAGTTATTCACTGTGTAAGAATATTATATGGAATTGATTGGTGCTTTGATTTCCTTTTGCAAGTCTTTTGTTTCTTCCTTTGATTTATGCTCTTTTACTTTTGTTAGGGGAGATGGGAACTGTTTAGCCTATGCTTGACACCTCAGGACCTTAGCTAAGCATGAGTGAGTTCATTTTGCTAATGGAACCATATTTCCACTCTCTGTTTTTTATGACTACTTTTCATTCAGCTTTTATGTGATTTCTTCTTTCCCCTCTCAAAAAGAACAAGAGGAAATTATACACATTTTATTGTTTACTTATTATTATTAAAGATAGACCTTAAATTTAACCCAAACCCAAAAGATAGATTGTGAGGTGAGAATTGTCCAAAATTATATAAAGAGATCACAACTCTACACTTTTTTGATATGAAATTTTAACAATTATGCTCGAATTATAATTAGTAATATAAAATAAGGATAGAAAGCTGTGTCAATATGTCTTAACAGCAAATTTTGACTTTTTCCATCCTAAGTTCAACTTAGAATTGTTGTTTCTATCCTACGTTCAAGTTAGGATTTCCATTCTAAAGCCTATCTTGACTTTTGTTATCCTAAGTTCAACTTAGGATTACTATCTCTATCTTAAATTCAAGTTACGATTTCCCTTCTGAGGTCTATCCCAAGCTTTGCCATTTTAAGTTCAACTTAAGATTACTGTTTCTATCCTAAATTCTATTTAGGATTTTCGTTCAAGCCTTCATTGGCCTTTGGCATCTTAAGTTCAATTTGGGACTACTATTTCTATCCTAAATTCAATTTAGAATCTCAGTTTGAAGAAATATTTTAGCATTTGCCATCCTAAGTTCAACTTAGGAGTGCAGTTTTTATCTTAAATTTGATTTAGGATTTCTGTTCGAAGGCCCATTTTGGCATTTGCCATCCTTTTCAATATAAAATTACCATTTCTATCCTAAATTCAATTAGGATCTCCACTAGGAGGCCTATTTTGGACTTCGCCATCCTAATTTTAGCTTAGGCTTACAATTTTGAGGCTTATCTTGGCCTTCACTATCCTAAGTTCAACTTAGGACTGCTTGTTTTCAAGGCATGACTTGGTCCTTGTATGCGTGACTTCAACTTTGGTCTTCTGTTTTTTCCAAGCACCTTTTGGCCCTCGTATGCCTAAGTTCAACTTAAGTCTTTCATTTTTCAAGGTGGGTTTTAGCCCTCATATGTCTAAGTTCAACTTAGGTCTTTTATTTTCAAGGCACATCTCTTATCATTGTCAATTCAATAGGTTTCTAAGGCTTGCCAGGTTTGCAAGGCTCACATTCTCCTTCATAAACTTAAGCTAAACCTGTCTCTAGGATAACTTGTTGTCATGCCATTACTTGTTGTCCTGTTATACCTTAGATTCAACAACGAATAACGTCCTGGATTCTAAGTTTAACTTAGGATTTCCGTTCTAAGATCTATCTGGGCCTTTGCTATTCTAAATTTACCTTAGGGTTGCGTTTCTATCCTAAGTTCAACATAGGATTTTTGTTCTAAGGCTTATTTTGACCTTTGCTATGCTAACTTCAACTTAGAATTGTTGTTTCTATCCTAAGTTCAAGTTAGGATTTCCATTCTAAAGCCTAACCTGGCTTTTGTCATCCTAAGTTCAACTTAGAACTACTGTTCCTACCTTAAGTTCAAGTTAGAATTTCCCTTTCGAGGTCTATAATGACATTTGTCATTTTAAGTTCAACATAAGATTACTGTTCCTATCCTCAATTCTATTTAGGATTTCCATTCAGGCCTACATTCGCCTTTGGCATCATAAGTTCAATTTAGGATTACTGTTTCTATCTTCAATTCAATTTAGAATCATAGTTTGACGAAATAGTTTTGCATCTGCCGTCCTAAGTTCAACTTACGATTATGGTTTCTATCCTAAATTCGATTTAGGACTTCTATTTGAAGGCCCATTTTGACCTTTGCCATCCTAAGTTCAACACAAGATTGTTATATCTATCCTAAATTCAATGTAGGATCTTCGTTGGAAGGCCTATTCTGCAGATTCCCATCCTTTGTTCAACTTAGGTCTTTTTTTCTTTTTCTTTTTTCCTAGGTACGTTTTGGCCCTTGTATGCCTAATTTCAACTTAAGTCTTTCATTTGCAAGGCAGGTTTTAGGCCTTGCGCGTCTAAGTTCAACTTAGTTCTTTCATTTTCAAGGCACGTCTCTTACCATTGGAAGTTCAATAGGATTGTAAGACTCACTGGGTTTACAAAACTCACATTTGCCTTTATAGTCTTAAGTTCAACCTGTCTATGGATAACTTACTGTCCTGTCATTACTTGCTGTCCTGTTATGCCCAGGATTCAACAATGGATGACATCCTGGATTCAAACAATAATTGCCTGCATATATGGTGGATAGCAAATTGTTGCCAATCCTCAAATAAACTGTGGAATACAACGTTGGTTGGCCGAGGAGCTCTGCTTCTGGCATTCTTAGTGTATTTACCATCCAATAATGGAAACTAAAGAGAGTAAGATGTTTTTCTTAGCAAAGCAAATAACCCAAAATATTCAGAGCAATTCTTCCCGTAACCCAACTTTATCCCCAGCATGATAAATTTGGCGTGTGAACCCAAATTTACAATTTCCCTTTTTTACCGAATACCACAAAAGTGAAAGATACACAATCAAGAATCAATGTTTCACATATTAGTGGTGGCAAGGCCAAGAATCTAGATTGTTGAACTTGAGCCTTTTTTCTTTGTGCTCAAAAAATGTAACCAAGTTGAACAATTTAAAGTACTGATTGTTTGGAGAACCAAACTGCAACATTTATATTCTCTTTTTTTGTTTTGTAAACAAGATTGAAAGATATATTAGATTTAATAAGTTCTCTGAACAAACAACTTTCACATAAATAGTTGGAGAATTCAAGTAGGCAGGGTAGTGTTCCATTTATTGAGATACAAATTCAACCTCATGCATGAAGCAATATTTTTAGAAACGAAATTTTTTGCTTCACCCAAAAGAACCATATTCTAGTGAAATAGTGATAATGAAAAATAATGTGATGCATTAAGTAAATTTAGAAGCAAGAGCTTATCTGTTATTTCTACTATGTCTTCTCACGTCTTAACCCAATTTTCTCACAGCAGCACCATGTTAACAATGAAGAATTTTGCATCCTTTATTATTATTGTTTTTCTGGGACATAGGTTCTTTGTTCTTATCTTGTTTTCTCTCACTCATCTCCTTTAAATAGAATATTAGGGCTTATTGCACTTCACCCCCCAAAAAAATCTCAAAATGAGCACTTTTTCCCCTAAAATATCACCCCCACCCCCCCCCCCCTCTCACCCCCAAACTAGTAAGTAGTGTTGTACATTATTCCCAGTGAGCTATTCAATGGGGGTAATTTTGCTCACTGGGAGGTAATGTGCAACACTATTTATTACTTTAGAGGAAGAGACACGATTGTATATTAAAAATTTTAGGGAACAAAGTGCAAAATTTGAATTTTTTTAAAGGAATGAAGTGTAATTTGTCCTAGAAGATTATGTACATGGCTGTTTATATGCCCAATTAATGATACATTGAATGATTCAAAATCGTAGTCAAAATCTCTGATGTGCACTTAATTTTAGGCTTGAGACATAATGGATCTCAGTCCATTAAAATCTTGGCAGGGCAGATTTTGGATTTTGAGGAACTTGCCTCCCAATCCTCCCAAAAATGATCTACTTATATAACTTGGCGTGAACCCACGTACTTGTTTCTAGAAAATTCACATAATCAACACGTTTACAATTTGAGACTTCTAACACAAAAAATATTCCATTAAATAAAAAACTTTTCTCTTTGGATGGCAGCTTAAAATCACCTTATGAAAAACCATTTATCATAACTAAAAATTAACTTAAAACTTACTTTATATTTTTTTAATTCATTGCTATCATTTCATAGTTGAGTACGTATGGTTTAACTTAATCACTTTTCCTATGTTATTAAGGGGGTGTTTGGCTAAGCTTATTTAAAACATCGTTCAAGTTCCTGTATCTTATAAGATGTTTTTTTGAGCTTATAAGATATTAGATCTTATTTTAAAAATAAATTGTTAAAGTATTTGGATAAAATAAGATCTTTTAGCTTAATTATAACATGATAACAATAACAATTTTGTAATTAAAATAGTTAAAAATAAATGTGCATATGAAAATCTTAAAAATAAGTTGGAATCTCCTTAATTTTCTAAAAAGAACTTATAAGCTTCTAACACCTTATTTTGAGAGTTAATAAGATCTTTTTAAAAAAATTTTACCAAACATATTTTAACACTTTATAAGCTCTTAAATATCTTGTAAAATGTTTTGAAGAGCTTATAAGCTCACCCCAACACCCCCTAAGTCTATACAAGCATTTCAATTTTAATCTCAAATATATTAAGAAAAGGGCAAGTTCTTTTTAAAAATCTTCTTTTAGTAGCGAGAAAACAAAATGTAAATTTTGGTAATTTTGAGTGGTAAATAATACCAATATTAAATATAACTAAAAGGGGAAGTGCAGTCCACTCTCAACACGTATATATAATAGCATGATTGAAAAAAACAAGTGACTTCTATTAGGTCAACTTATAACAATATGTTTGTTTAATTGTCATTCCGACCTCGTCTTTTATTACAGCTATTGTCACTATCTGTCGTCTCACCGGAATGAAACATCTTAGGGACAATCATTAATGTAGGACAAATTCTAATCGCATGTTCACAGCCACAAATTTTAGAGTTGTTATGATAATTAATATTTTTTTTAATAAATAAAAAGACAACAAATTTATGGGCATGTGTTTGGTTATAAATCTGTGTGTTCGTGTTGACTCGCAGGCTGTTTCGATGGCAAATGTTAGTTACGATTTAATTGTAGCACAACGAATGAAAAATATGATTAAAATTATATTTCATGCTTGAAATTTGCTTACTTGTTTGTCAAAATTGATAAGAATTTGCAGGGTTGAATATTTAATTAATTATGAAATATGAAAAAAGAAAACAAAGTAAATAATTCCGATCGAGACCGTGAATGTTTATACAATAAAAGTATAGTATATGATGATGTAAATGACAAATGGTCTTGTTTATATTGCACATTTGGTTCAATCTATACAGAATACATGGCATGATATTGGGAATAATGTCATACCTATTTAACGGTCTGATACCTAGGTCGCTTAAGCGGGTGGATCACATGTTGGGCCTTGATCCAAACAAGGATGCGCGGATCATGATGGTAACATTGTTATTTTACATTTAATATGGGTATTTTGACATTTTGCTTAGTAATTAGATTTTCCATCGTCAAAAATATTATTTTTTTAAAATGATGGTGAAAATATATGCATTTCAATACCCACCAACGTGTGTGCAGATCAATATTATTCTATTTAATAATAGCTATTTAAAGCAATTATTATTTCAAAATTGTAACATATAGTAATTAAATAATTTTGGCTGTTTATTTGATATCTAATAATTTTTTATGATTATCTTCTAAAGTGATTTATTTTTCTTTGTACAATTATGTAGTTAACAAAATTAGGGGTGGATATATATTAACCCGGTTATTATCAATCCAATAGTTCAAGTGGAGTAATATACTATAGTTTCAAATATCAACTTAATAATTTTAGTTTTTCTTTTTTTTTCTGAGAATAATAACTTAATAATTTGAGTACATGATATATTGATCATTAATTTCGCTTGAGTGCTCCGCTTATTTATTTATTTGTTTGCATTAAAGAATTTGTTAATGAAGCATTTACATTCATCCTAATACGTTGAAAATGGATGTTGGATTAGTTATCTCAAAAGTAAGCTTGTGAGATGATAATTGTCTGAAATCCATTATCAAAACCAGATTTATTCCCGATGTTGGGCTATTTAGTATTTATTTCATATTATTTCATACTCCGAATGTTCATTTTTGAACGAGTGTTGTTAGTCCACCCGTTTTATATTATTCTACGCTCCAAATATTCATTTTGGACATGTAAGAGGTGTGTTAGAATTCCACATCGTGAACGTGTAAAGATTATGACATCTTTATATATTTTTGGACAATTCACAACTCATAAACTAGTTTTAGTGGTTTAGTGTAAAGTTCATTTTCAATATAATACTATTTTTCCCCTTCATTTTTTCTTTTTTCCTTTCCATAGTAACCCAATTGAAATAATTTGGATAATTTGTTATTTAATTTGAACTATTAAATTGGATATGGAATAAGAACTTGATCTAAATTTTTAATCTTACCCAACCCAATCGTGTGTGACCAAAATAAAAGAAAACTAAGTCGAATGCCCACCACTAAGTTAAATTATATCTTGCAAGTTGCAAGCGTGTTGCACAAGAGAAAAGCAAATAAAAGGAAACGAGCTTGTGGACAAAAAGGATAAATAAAAACAGACAGCTCAGTATAATATAACAAAGATTGCTGGACATAGTCGCATAGCACAATTATGCTTTAACATTTAATCATATTGTTTGTGTAATGATTACATGATTTAGGTATGACTCGCCTTGGACAAAAGACTTTATGAGGTAATATTTAACTTCTCTAAAGTGATGATTGCCTTAATATCTCCTCAAATTTAATTAAAAAACATTTCATGTATCTTGAAAAATTATATTAACATTTTTACATTTACTTTAATTATAAAAATTTAACGAAATCTTTTAAACATTATAATTAGACTTTGAAAATCTAATAAGAAAAATTACATTTTCAGTTCCATCTTGTATGTCCCATTGCAAACTTAGTCACATGACTTCTAAAATAGCTAGAACTAATCTTGCGGTTAACATTCCGTTAGCGTTTTTGGTCCTGCTTTCAACTTTTTTTATGGAAAGTGTGATAGACACGTGACTCTATCGTTTGGGGCTTGCTTTTGGTGGGACTTCTGTGGGAGAAATTGCATTCTTGGTCCTAAAGTGGGACCACTATTGCAATTTTACCAATTTTGTTTGATCTTCTTCAAATTTGCCAATCTTCATTTCAAGAATTTAGGCCATGTTTACATGAATGGTTAACATGGGTTTTGGCCTATTTAACCCCAAAAATTTTTTGTTTACTTGCTAGGTTAATAAACCCTAGCCGATAGTGAAGCCCATGTATGAAATAGTTAAAGAAGAGTGGCTGAACCCATTCAATTTTGGTGAGTTAGTTTTTGGTTTAAATAAACCTTTGAGCCTATATTACTTTTTTGCCCAAAATGTAATTAAAATTAATTTCATGCCATTGCCTAAAGCATTGAAAAGCAAAAATAGAGCCATCTACGTCTTCTTCTTCTCTTCACAGTTCACATAGAAAATTGGGGAAACAGAAAATCAGCTTATATATCATTCGAACTAGTTCACAAAAACCCAAAAATAATATCAAAATCGGAGAAATATAACTAAACAAAAGAAAAATTGACTACATTTCCCCGAAACAATATTCATGCTTAAGCAACAAATACACATGTGATGGATGAGGATTAGGGGAAATCATCATTTCTTAAAACACTTCAAATCAGAAATGAATGAGGGTTAGGAGAAAATACCTCTTCCTAAACTTCGGAGGAAGCGATATTGTCGAAGATGTTGATTCTAGCCGCGCACAAATCGATTCCCCTCTACATGCTGGTGGAAGAATGTCCTTCAATGAAATGGAATGGGTTTTGATGGGCTTCACTTGTTTTTTGTGTTTTTCGATCTTCAGCGAAACGTAGCAATGGAGAAAATAAAAAGACACGTTGCGCCAAGGCTTGTTCATTTTTGTGCCTTAGTGCAATTGATTTCAATTTAATGGCGCAAGTGCTTATAGCATAAAGCACTGGCGCAAAGTATCCCACGTAGGAGCTTATTTTTTATTGTGCCTCTGCACGCTTGGTTTGACGGTGTAGGTTGAAGGTGCTAAATTACGAGCGCCAAGGCATAACTTTCTTGCACTAAAGCGGTAGACTATGTTACTTTTTAAAAAAGGAGGATTGTATGATAATTTTACAAATAAAATTATCATAAACTAAACCAATCAAGTAAACATCTACCAAAGTTAGGTTACTCAAACCCATCTAAACTCTCAAAGTAAATATATAACCAAAATAAACCTTACCTACACTTAACTATTATTTAAACCATCTATAAACCAAATCATTATTAACCTTAACCATTCATGTAAACTAGCCCTTAAATTGTTTTTAAATCCTTTCAAGAGATTTTGACGGTTTTACTCTTTCAAGTAATTAATTAAATGAACTAAAAGTAAGCTTTGAGTTTATTATTGTAATCAATTGCATGCGCCAATTTAGTTAAAGATTTAGGTAAAGAGAATAAAAAAATAAAAAAAATAAATAATTGAAATAACAATTATATGAATTAGATGAAAAATAAAAATTGAAATACTTAATACTCTTTTAAGATAAATATTAAATTAGAATAATTAAAAGTAACTATTTGATTATATTTAGAGTTAATTGCATGCAAAAAACTTAGGTAAATAAATTACAAAAAAACAAAATAAATAATTATATTAATTAATTAAAAATAGAATTGAAATTAACTTAGAAAATCAAAATAGAAGTAATTAATTATATTGAAGATATTTTGACAATTTTTCCTCTTTGAAAATAATTACCCAAAAGAGTAAGTATACTTAAACTACATATTGAATAAAATGAAGTAAAACTAAATTTTAATCATATTTTGGTTCAATTCAAATGTAGTTAAAAATTTAGATAAATAAATGAGCTAAAACTCAAAGTAAAATTAAATAATTGAAAAATAAAAATTATCTTAATTAATTAAAAGATAAAAGCCAAAGTTGTCAACTGAAAATAAAATGAAAAATCATAATTGAAATAAATAAGGGAAACTTATTTAAAAATACCCAAACCTACTTTCACTTTAGTAATCAGTCCCTACCCAAATTATTCATAGTTTAAACTCCCTAGATGAACTTTATTTTTAGTGTTCACTCCCCACCTACCTAAATTGACAAAAAAACCCCTATTTATTGCTTTCTTCATTCTCTTTTCTTTTGTCTATCATGTCCTAGTTTCTTGCTAACTATTTTCTCTCTCTTCCTGCAATCTTCTTCAGCTGGGTTTTTCTCCACAAAATATTGTCGTTCAATTTGTATCTCTTAGGGAAACGAACCATAATTTTTCTCAAAATTCCCTACAAATCCACCATTAATAAACAAAATCTATTTACCAAAACCATTTATAGTATTAGAAAAACATCTCTTCGCACCTGAAATAAAGTTTAGGATTCCAATTGTCCAGTGGCGATAGTGCGTGAAGAAGGAAAGGTGAAAAAGAAGAGCTTCGTGAGGAGTTCCTATTCTTCCGACCCAATCCCAGTGGTAGAGAACCCAACCACAAGGGAATCAGCGGTCGATCGTGATTCATCCGTCACAGTTCTTCGAAATAAGAATTGCTTAAAGAATTCTAAGTGCAAAAAGCATGTGAATTGATTGGCCACTACTATGGGTTTTTTATTATGCTAATTATTAATTGTTAATAGTTGGTAAAAATTCATGCTGTAGTTTTACATTCTTCTTCTGGTTTAAGATTGTGAAATAGGGAAGTAAATATCTTCAGGAAAAATATAAGGTGGAATGGCAGAACATGTGGAATTTCAATGATTTTTTTCTCTTTTTTTTTTCCCTGGTTAAAGTGGTTTATATATAGACATACTGATTTGAAACCATACATGTGCACCATAGTGAGCCAGAGGGAATTGTGTGTGATGCAGTAGAGGGAATTGTACATAGTAGGGGACATCTGTTGGCAGGCATGTGGGGAGTCAATTAGGATCTAGTTTGAA
>JACFYI010003578.1:481730-501247 GCA_014898755.1 Handroanthus guayacan | reverse complement strand
GGGGACTGATCTCCAAAATGAAAGTTGGTTTGGGAATTTATTTCCAAATTTCTGAATAAATAATTATTATCAAGGTATTATGATAATTTTATTTACTTTTTCAAAAGAAAAAATAGTTCAAAAACTAAAGTAAGTAAACTTACAACAAATAGTTAATAAATGGGTTAATTGCAATCACGCCCCCTGAATTTTTTTCTTTTAGCACTCACCTCCGAAACCTTTCACTTTTTGACAATGACACCCCTGACCTTTCAATTTTTGGCAATAACACCCCCTTCATCCAATTTTCATCTATTTTTCCACTAAAAAAAGAAAATAACAAAAATGCCCTTGATAAAATAAATATGCACATCATTTGATTATTTTTTCTTGTTCTATTCTTCTAATAAATTATCTGTATTTATGTAATTTACATATTAATATTTTATATATTTGTACATATTTTATAAAATTTATAGTATATGAAAATAAAATGTAGAATATATTATTGATGAAAAAATAAAAGTTAATAAAAAATAAGAATATTCATCGAGAAAGTTATATTAATGAATAAGACAGAATACTTTTTCGAACTTGAATCGGGTATTGATAATGGATTCTGATAGGTAATAAATATATTATAAATTTTAGAATATATAAAAAGATAAAAAATATTAATAAATAAATTAAATAAATATAAATAGTGGGTTGGAAAAAATTCAAATGGTATGCATTTTTATTTAATCAAAGGGTATTTTTGTCATTTGTCTATTTTTTAATGGAAAAAAGGATGAAAATTGAATAGAGGGGTGTCATTGCCAAAAATTGAAAGATTTGGGGGGTGAGTGCTAAAAGATAAAAGTTTAGGGGGGTGTGAATGCAATTAACCCCTTAATAAATGAACTGAAAAAAAAGTTAAATTTTATCCCTAACTTTCATTGTTATATATGATAGAAGTAGAGGGACTAAAACACAAATGTTAAGACGATAACAACGGTGGATAAAGAAATAAGAATTTAATAGTATTAAATGCAAGTGGGTCCCGCCACTCTATCATAACTATTGTTCCATTTTAACCCTAAATCCCAAACCACTTCTCTCTCTCCCTCTCTCTCTCTCTCTCAAAATGCTTCATTCTCTGTGATGATCACCGCTTGTCTCACTCTCATTGCCCCTTTATGAAGCTTTTTACTTTTTCACATGTATTCCCTGAAAAATGAAATAGTAAAAGCCTGCGGTTTCCATTTTTTTTTTTTTTCTCCCGTTAACCATTGATTGAACGGATTTTCCTCAACATTTTTAGCTCAGGTCTTCTGCTCCTAACTGTCAATTTTGTTTCAATGTACTAAATTTTTTGTTTGTGTACTTTGGTAGATTTTGTTTGCTCTTTTTGTTTTCCGGAGGGAATTTCTTTTGGGGGGGATATTGGGGTCAAAAAAGCGAAAATGCTGTGAGTTTGTTTGTGGGCTTGCTTTTTTGGAGACGTACATACGAAGCAATTTCTAGTGTTTGAGTTTCAGTTCTTGAGGGTTCCCTGCCGTGGAGACCAATCCTAGCTTTAACTGTGTGGAGAAGGAATATTCTGGATTTTTTTTACTTTAGTTTTATGCCACTTACATGTCAGACTCCTTGAATTTACAGTTGGGATTCTTTATGGAGGCGGAAAATAAGGGAAACTCATTTAGATAAAGACTTTCCTTATTGATCATGGGATGCTCTGGTGCTGTAATAATACATTGTTGCAGTAGAAATTTATTGCAACTTACCTCAGAGGGCTTTTGCATCAGGTCTTTCAGAATATGGGAAAAGAACTGAGTTTTGCTGTCCGAGATTCGGTCTTAGTCTGTTTTAATTTGACTGTTTATCCTTGAGCACTTTGAGGGCTTGTTTGGGGATGGAGGATATTGGGTTGTTCAAGCAAGGGTTGAGATGGATGCAATCAAAGGACTGTTACTCTGTAGCAAGGAGTATGGCAAGCTGTTTAAGGGACAAGATCGGGGTTTTCATGGAGCGTCACTGGCCTATGGTTTGTTGTGGTTGTGCAAGATGTGGGAGAGGTCTATTGCTCTTGTTGATTTATTGGAAAAATTGTTTTGTCACCGGCTTTCATTCATTTATTGGGCTTGGCTCAACGGCGCTACTTGTTATTATGTGGAGTTGCTTTCTAAGCTTGACATCAATGTCATGTGTTTTATATGTGCTTCTTAGTATGGTATGCATTTTATCCTTAGAATGCTGTCTGCGTGTACTATTTGTTTCTGTATTACTTAGTTTTATGTTGCTCGTTCCTTAGCTAATACAGAGTTCTGGGATCTCCTTATATTGATCTTGATGCTTTGGATCTGATACTATTAATGTCAGCAAATTAGTAAAATGAGCTATAGGAAAAGTTCTAAATGAAGTTATTAGTGAGCTTTTTGCAAATTCTTTTTAGCTAAGTTGTTGTCTGTGCTCCAACTTTATTCTGAGAGTGCATTATCCCATATTGCCTGTGGATTCTTGAATCTGTTTTGGTCACTACTCCAGGAAGTTCAAATTCTGGAAACACAGAGTGTCAGAAAACACTCAAACATTTACAGAAGGATCAAAACAGGACTATCTAACATTTTACGTGCCACTTAATGGAGGATAGTGATACTATCATACACATACAAGAAATATTCACTTCCCATCATTCTAAAATTGAATTTATGGACGATTTTTCGGAGTTCATTTCTCAATTTGCCCAGACAATGGACTCTTTATATCTCATTGAACTTGGGTGATTAATCCAACAGTAACTGAATATTCCAGTGATTTACTGACCTTCTCATACTTTTTCACTGCTTTGTTAAGTATGCAATATTCATCTAAATGGAGAGTATCCTTGTTGTGGAGAAATTTATTCAGTGATTTGCTTTTTTGCCTTATTATCTGCGCTGAGTTTATATATGTGAGTCCATGACCTATATCTCCTGACATAAATAGCATTTCTTGCATTCATACTGTATCCAACTTCAAGGTAGATGCTATGTTCTCTCTAGAATTGGCTTACCTGTGGTCATGATTATATGACGTAACTCGGGATTATTACTTGATATGGTTATCTTTTAGATTTTGATAGGTTTCTCGTATGTTTACTTGCTCTTGTGTCT
The DNA here is from genome assembly GCA_014898755.1 of Handroanthus guayacan. NCBI lineage: Eukaryota > Viridiplantae > Streptophyta > Magnoliopsida > Lamiales > Bignoniaceae > Handroanthus > Handroanthus guayacan. Next base: position 498,134 of record JACFYI010003578.1, on the reverse strand, counting down.
TGATTGTTCTTTGTGATAAAGAAGTGTAATCTGTGGCAATTGAATTTCAATCATAAGGCAATTGCACAGAAGTTTTTTAATGCTTTTGCCTGAATCAGTTCCTGATGATTTGCTAAATTGTTGAATGTGTCTTCAGGGGGCAGCTGGGGCTGCTGTTCAGTATTTGGGCTACACTCCTGGACTTTTTATAGTGGGACTATTCGCCATTATAGTTTTGTGGATGTATGCTAACTTTTGGATAACGGGTACTTTGTTCATTGTTGGTGGTACGTCATAATTCTCATCCATTTTGAACTTAAGTTCTCTTTCCTCTTGTAGCTTATACTCTTTTGGCTCAGAAACTACTAAGCCAATATTGCTAGTTTTTGGATTTCTAGTGAATAATCTCTACGAGATACACATGTTTGTTCTCAACCTCTTGATAAGTTCTCACCTAGTTCTAACTTCTAAGAAGCAACTTTGGGAACTTGTGATTTCTTTTATTTTTAATCTGCCTTGTAGTCGACTATTCTGTTTGAATAGCAAAAGATTCTCTAAGATGTTTCTTCTTGATGATACCCCAACTCCTAAGGATTTATGGTGATGGCTATTTGCTAGACCAGGCAATAGCAACACTTCCCCAAAATTTTCTTATTAATTTGTCACATTTATTGTTGAAGTGAGTATGAGGGGTTTGAGAACGAACATTACTGCATTAGGTACTAAACCTTCCTGTCAATGTGAGCTGTTATCCCTGAAGTAACTTGTAAAACACATGCTTTGCTTGCTTATATTTGTTTTTATGCTCCGGCCTTCTTGCTGAACCTGTTGATTCCAGCATCTATTTTGAAATGCAGGTTATTTGTTTTCCTTAAATCATGCACGATTGGTGGTGTTTATGGCAACCTTATATGCCATCTACTGTGTCAAAGTTCGAGCTGGCTGGTTAGGAGTTTTTCTCTCAATTAGTCTTGCATTCCTATCGAATGATGTATTCAACTACTCGATAAAATGGTGTGATAATTGGAGTGAGAACACTCACTTTGAGGAGCATAAAGAACCTGAGTCATTCATAGGAGATGATTTTTCCACTGAGCATGGATATTCTGCTCCTCTGGTAGAAGAAGAGAATTTGCACTCGTGTAAATCAGCCAGCAAACCTGCTAGTACTTCATCTTTTGTTGAAAAACCGAAAGAATCTGTTGCTAAACAAGTAGTCAGAGAAGATGTAAATTCCATAACTGAGATGAAGAGGATTTTAGCTAGCAATGACCACTATGAGGCACTTGGGTTCCCACGCGAAAGAAAAATTGATCTCGTGCAGCTGAAGAAGGAGTACCATAAAAAGGTGTGCTGGTTGAATCTCCCAGACTTGCAAATGACTTATCTTTTGCCTTACTACATTTGCATGCTGGCTAAAAATATATTTTTCTTTGGATCCCATATGGCTGACTTTAATCAGGGGTCTGTCTGATTATGTATATCCAGTCTAAGATAGGGAACACGGGCTCTTGTCTTCATGCAAACTTGTTTTTCAGTAGGTGCATGGCTATGCGGCCAAAATGGTCGAAGATTTAATAATACATTGATCGTAAATGATGTCTTTATGACAAAGGGATGCATAGTTTCTTTTATCTTTAGACTTTAATATGGTTTACGCTGTACACTATTCTGTAAACATTTTGTGGAAAACTTTGCATTCACATGAAAATGAGGTTTTCTTTTGGATATCATTGAAGGAGATATGGTAACTGCAATACTATTGTTTGATAGTATGCATTAGATAGGAGAAGAGATATACAGGAGATTGGACCTTAGACAAAAAGCTATCTTTATTCAAATCTGATGCCTGTTCTCTGTATCGAACATCTTATTTAAAATTCTTGGAAAATGAAATGTAAACAGAAGATAGAGGCAACTCAGTTGACTTTTAAAGTGTCTGAGAAGCTGGAATGGCTAATGGCTAATGGCTCATTTCTAAGTTCCAAAATGGAAAAAAGTATCTAGGTTACTGAGTCAAATCTATATTTTCAGAACTCTCTGCTTGTGGAAGATGTTTACTGATGTGGAAACAATGGCCCTAATTATGTTTCAAAATTCTATAATCAATCTCTTATCCCTCTATACGCACAAATCAATTTACAAGGTTTTTCATGTGGAATTCTGAGTGTGAAGGTAAACCATTTTTTTGGTTAGGAAATTATTCATTTGCCCACTGAGGTAGTTAACCCTTAGATGCTAACTTCGATCATATCACATTGAAATTTGTATCGTTATTTTCGGTAAGAGGACATATTGGCCGCCCAGTGAAGAAGCCAATGCTTGTTCTTTTTATGCTTGAGCAGCTTTGTTTCTTTTTAGTTCTACTCTAAAGTATTTTCCCTATAAGGATATCCATTAGTTTGATATCTTCATGTTCATGATATAAATTGGCGGTAGAAGATAGATCGCCAGGGAAAGGAGCGAAGGAAGGAGTTTCCCACACTGAAGCCTATTAGATTTAAGATGCCTGATGTTATCAGTTGAAATGGCAGTGAGTGATGTCCAACATCCGAAAACTTAATTGTGTTACACAAAATGAATACAATTTTAATTTGAAAAGTGTAAGAGTATCTGTTTATCTCTGAAGAAAGTGAATATCAAATCCTAATGTTTAAGTTGTGATGTTAATAAATATTGTATTTTTTTCCAGGCCATGCTTGTGCACCCTGACAAAAACATGGGAAGCCCACTGGCAAGTGATTCATTTAAAAAACTCCAATGCGCATATGAAGTAAGTTTTTTTTTTTTTTTTTACTCCCCATCCAATTATGATTATCTGAGGTGGCAGTGTGTGCGTTGGTGTTGAATGTTCAAATGGTTGTTGATATTGGCATTGTCAGGTTCTTTCTGATGCTGTAAAGAAGAGAGACTATGATGAGCAGCTCAGAAAGGAAGAATCCAAGAGGGTCCTGCAGAGATCAGCTAGCACGTCTCATCAGGTGAATGGAAACGCCAACTTAGCTTTAATTTATTTATTTGTTAATGTTGCTTTGATCTCATCAATATGGAGACAGTTATGTGTTGTAATTTGAAATTTGAAACCACAGGAAAACTTCTTTATATCAATTACATAGAGATATTTGGTAACATAGGCACATATAGATTATTGAAATATTCCTTGTGATCTTTGGTCATCGTTTGTAGTAACAATAACTCTCGTTCAAGGAGAAAATTCTTGTTCCTTTTGTTTAATATAGATTTTTGAATTCTGAAGAGGGGTTGGGTGGCAGGGGCTGGAAAAGGTATCCCTTTTGGGGATATTTTCACTGACATGCAGTACTCATTTGTTTCTTGGCATACCTATGTTGAACATGACTGCTTCATATTGTCACATTGCAAGAGATGAACTTTAGAGAAGATTGATAATTTATACCTTCAAAATGCAGAATACTACTGATTTTCGCTCTGAGGAGTCAAGGTGCATACAATGCACAAAGTGTGGCAATTCACACATCTGGGTTTGTACTAATCGAACCAAGGCCAAAGCGCGATGGTGTCAGGTATACCCTCTCTGAAAAGAAATGCATTTCTTTGTTTGCTTCACATGCACAAGCCAATGATGATTCTCTGGGGTTACAGGATTGCTGCCAGTATCATCAAGCCAAAGATGGTGATGGATGGGTGGAATACAAAGGGTCGTTGGTCTTTGATCGGCCTCAAACGGTTATTTCATTTCACAAACTTGATACTTAAATTGCTTTTGACCCATTTATTGTTTAAATTCTTCCACTGTACATCTTGATTGGATACCATCATTTTCGGTTGCTGTAATGTCACGCGTTTCATGTGTTTTGTCACATAAGATGACGGAAGTGTTTGAGATGGTCTGTATACCTGTTGCATGATGTTGGCTTATTAGAATTTTTTCTGTGCTGTCCAAGGCTTTTAAGAAAGTTGATTATTATGGACTATAATATTGAAATTGATAGTGAATCAATATGTCCTGCTCGCTTTAAATATATGTGAGTTATTAATGGGCCAATTTTATCCTGAACTGTATTTATCAACGAGATGAAAATTAAATGTTGCCCAGGAGCTTTTCAAGAATCCTGCTTTACCGAACCTAAATTGTAACGTGCCCGAGCTTGGAGACTGAAGGTAATGAAATGTTGGTAATCTCATGCGGCTGCTCAGTGCCGAATGGTCTTAGCTCTTGAATATTCAGACAATAAAAAGAATAGGGAAAACAAGATTGAAAAAGTTATGAATTCCATTTAGTTTCCTTTACTTGATCGAACAGCCGAAAATTCAGTTGTTTTACATTAAATGATCTTTCAAATTGGTCAAGACTCTCTAGTTTATGGCCTCTTCTCTATGGTACCAGCTGTTATTTTATTGAATTTGCTTCACTAATAAGATCGCGATTTGACTTTGATCGTTATGACTAGTACCAAGATCGAGTCCATCTTGATTACTTTTTAAGCCATTTAGGCGTTAATTCTATCTTAAAAGGGTTTTCCCCAACCCCGGGTTTTTTCCTCGCATTACAAGATCTTCAGTGACCAAAGGAAATGGATATTGTTCAATTAAGTCTTTTTGATGTTCATTTTTCCACATCCATGTTATTTCTGAAATGGAGAACAAGATACTTGCGGGCTGTTATGTACTCTCATCGTACATGATTATACATTAATTGTGGCTGGTTTTCTTTGTGACACAACATGTGCAGTATCTCCTTGTTATTTTCCATGCTTTCTGGATTATGACTCTCTCTCTCTCTCTGTATATATACACAGATATATCGCTCATGTGTTATGTATTACTTTTTAGGTGGAAATACCACGTGCTTTTGTATGCGCTGAAAGCCGGATCTTTGATGTGTCGGAGTGGGCTATATGTCAGGTTGGTCTATATTTTTGGCACTTGCATGTTCCATTTTGTACGAAATCATTCTTGCTAACTCTGATGGATCTCTATTTCTCATAGGGGATGGCTTGCCGACCAAATACCCATCGGCCCAGTTTCCATGTAAACATGGTCGGTCTGGAAAAGTCGACTCAGAGGTCAAATTCAAGCAGGTATCCATGGGATTTGGATGCTGAGATGATGGACGAAGAGGATGAATTTGAGCTGTGGCTCCAGCAAGCACTAGCATCCGGACTCTTTTGTGAAACCTCTAAACGCAGGAAAACCTGGAGTCCCTTCAAACTACCTCAGAAGAAAGTAATGAAACAATGGCGAAGATTTTCATGAAAGACAACTCGAGAGTCGGTTTACTCATATAACTCCACCACCACCACTGCAATCACCACAAGGACTGATGCAGACAGGGCCGAATGGATACGGGGAGATCAAGAGACACGGTTTTCGATTAATGAGACAACCTTATTAGGTTGTCTGAGAATCTTGCAAGCAGGTAAGAATGTGGAGGCTGGATCGAAAGATGTGTAAACTACTTGTTTTACACGTTTATTGCTGTAGATATAGGTATTATTTCTTGTAGTGTTTCTTTCATCTGGTCTGGTACGCATATATTTTTGCTTCCATTCTTGGAAGTTTGAAGTGTAGAAGAATGGGATAGCTGATGCTTTTTGTGTACATTTACTGATTAAGGATTTAAGTAGATGCTCAATAATGGCAAAAAGGGAACCGTTTTTCCGCTATCTTGTGGCTAGTTCTATGCTATCTGGTGTTTGAGAGCTTTTAAAAGTGATTAATTTGGAAAATGTTGAAAAAGGTGGTTAGAACTCTAGAATTGGAAATTGATTAAAAAACAGTGAAAAGGTGGAACGGAAGTGTTAATGAAAATAGTTTCTATTTAGGTGTTTACGAGAAAAAAAATATGAAACTATTTTTCAAGTAAACTTTTATAGTCAAAACTCTTTAATATATGGCGAGTGTAACTTAAAGAGGTCAAAAACTCAAATTTTATAAGTAATTGGGTTGGATCTAATATATACATATGGGTCGATTTCTATTTTGAGTCTGTCTCAATTTGAGAGGATTTGGGCCCATTAATATCAAATTTGACCCGAATAAACTCCGACGCTCGACAAGAGAATCTAATCAAAATAATAGTAAATGATTATACTGAAAGTTATACACACTATTTTAATAAGTAATACCTCAATGAAAATAATATCCCTGAATCATTATTATAATATCACATGTATTATATTCGATTTTAAGAGTTTTTATTAATATTGCAAGTATGAAATTATGATTTCAATGAAAAATATAATTATAATTTCAGATCGCATCTTTAACAAATAAAATTGCTTGTTCCATATTCAATCCATTTATTTCGCATTCTACTTAAAATCCATTCTGTTGATTCGCATTGCATTAGACATAAGATCCATCCCATTGATAGCGCTATCCGCCTTAATGTCTTTTCTAATAGGGGGACGAGATCCTCTATTCCAAAATGGTGTTTCATCTCCTATTCCATGCTTTAAATACATGCCACATGTATTAAATATTTCCTTATAAAAATATTTAGTAATAAATGCAATACACATGGCATGTATTTAAGTGCACGAAATAGGAGATGAAACACCGTTTGAAATAGAGGATCCTGTCCCATAAATAGGTACCCCCTTGTTGACTTCTTTGAATTGGTTCGAACGAAATTTGTTATTGATGGAGGAAGAGGAGGACGTTGTGGTCAAATGATAGGATATGGTATAGGTTGATTTGAACTGGAGCGAGGTGAGAATGATGGGCTAGGGATGACAATGAATCCGGTAATACTTATAATGTATATTTTGATGTGGGTACATTGCAAAATAACAAACATACCCATGTGAAATTAACAGATTAAGTTAGAGTAGATCTTGTCAAATTGACACGATTTGACTCTAGCTGAAATAAATCTCAATTGTTTCGTAAAGAGATTTAATGACTCAATTGTGCTAAATCAAAAATATTGATTATGAAATATGATAGTCCTTATATATATCTAATGCAATGGTCAAGCGATATATATTGCTGTAGAGTGCAATGACCCAATTCAATATTAGAAAATTTCATTTAGTATAATATGAAAATTTGAACTATCTTCGTGAATACGTACATCGCATTCGAAAAATTTAACATAAAAATTCCTATATTAAAGACAGATGCATCATGATGCCCACTGGTAATAAAGTAGTGACCTTAGTAAAAACACATGCTGATTACAGATCAAATATAATCACTTATGTAATCTTCAGTTTTTCAATATATACTTTGTTGTTGCTCACAAATATTATACAACTTGAGCATTAGCAGTTTTTCGTCAAGAAATCCAACGGTCAAAAAGGTTTTAAATTTTAGGTTAAACCCAAAGATTTATTGTACTTGGGACCTAAATCACATAAAGTAGGAGTTGGAGCATGAGAGTGGTGAAAATGAAAATTATGAGAGAGCAGGAGTGTTTTAGAGCGCCTTTAAAAGTAATTAATAAAATTTTAATTGATAAGGTGTATAAATTTCATTTTTAATGTATTATTTTCCCATGTGTTTAATAGTTTAAATTGTTCGATTCCTTGATTTTAACTCATAATTTATATTTTAGAAACTGAATTGAAGACTTGGAAAAAAATGAGCTTAAAATTAATGGTCAGAGCTAAGGTCATATTTATTGAAAAAGACAGGAGATCATGAGGAAGAAAACATAGTGCAGAAAAACTTAGCAGTTAAGGTGTGGACACACCATAAAACCTGTGCAGTCTGGAGTGTTTGGTGGGATTAATTTAAGGAATCGGGTTTGGACCACTATCCAATATTTTTCATTAGGATTTTATCTTGTTTCTTTGTCTTGAAAGTTTATTTTTGTTATATTTTCTTGATTATTAGGATTCCTTAAGGACTGAATTGTTCTGAGAATAAAATTCCTTTTTGGTTTTCTCTCTTAAGGGGGGTTAGTTGACCATTTAAAAGCAACTTAGGAGTCTTATCATTATTAGCTTTAGAATTATTGTCTGCAAATTGTAGTTTTTGTGTTTTCTCTTCAAACATGAATTGCTAAACTCCTTTTGTTTAATCAAGGATAAATAAAATTTTGATTCTTTAGAATTTGTGAGATCTAATTTACGCTTTCTTGTTTTTTTATTCTTGGGTATTCATATATTTTCTATTTTCATTACAAACATTCATGTTTATTGAATATAGGGCCCTATTTGATAGTTTAGAATGTTTGTCTTACTAATTAGACTTGGAAATCCATAATTATTTAATTGTTCTAATAATTAGTAACAAATAGCATGGTTCAGTATATGCAAAGGTACTCAACTTATGCTATAAAAATATATGATCTAATTTGAATAAACCCCACTTATGTGTGTTTTAAAATTGGTGGCCCTTCTAGTTCTTAATACTATTGATAAATTAAATTTTAAGAGTTTCTCTAGGGTGGCTTATTGGCAAAGGAAATAATTAACGAGCTTCTTTTGGTTATCGAAAAAGTAAGTAGAGACAGGTTGCTAGGGCATTCCCGAGTAATTATAACCAACTTATCTAGGGATAAAGAAATCTATCTTTGCATCAATGATCGAATTCGTGGACCAAAACTGAAATTATACCTTGGCTAGACCTTCATTCATATTGGTATAAATTCTTCTTCTTTTTGCAAGTTATTTTTCGTTAAATTGCTTAACCTTTTTGTTTGATAAAACCCCCATCCTTTTTATTTTGTTTAATAATGTTGAAAGGAATAAAATTAATCAATCCTTTTGGATATGATCCTACTCATTGCTGTTTACAAATTACATTTTTTGAATATGAATTTTATTTTTGATTAAATTCGACACCCACCATTAATATTTTATTCATATAAAATACAATTAAAAAAAGCAAAAATGTACAAAAAAAATAATGTTAAGTTAATTAACTAATATCTTTTTATAATTACCTTTACAACTAATCTTAATATTAATATAACATATTAAACTCTTTCATTATTTAGATAATTATAATAGAAAATTAATAGTAACTTTTAAGTCGCAAATTGAAATTTTTTAAATTGTCTTATAGCGTGAACTCACATTTAATTCGCCAGATCGAGATTGAATCGTTAGAACGACTAAAGGAAGTAAAAGGATTATGTGACTTAACTCGGGCTACACTCAAACGACTTAGTACTGCCTTCAAACCAATATATTATATACTAATAATTTGATTCATTAAGTGCTCCAAGGGCAGAAAAGGAGTATCAATATGGGAAAGGTGGTGGACTTTTGAAGTCACAAAGAGGTCAAATCACTAAGTGCACGTCGGCCACAGTGATGAATAATTGAATATGATCAGCTTTTCGTTTCTTGCACTCCATGCCTTTTGCAGCTATAGAGGGATGATGGTGTGGCAATAGCAAATTCTGCCCACTTTTTCCTATTTATATAGAGAATTCCTTTGAACTACATTTTGTTCCCTAACATTTTTTCTTCTTTTGCTCTGTTGTTGTCTTTTCCTGCCTGTTATTTTCTTACTATTACTATCAATTCCATCCACAGTTCCCTTGAAAAAGAAATCCATCCCACAGTTTTATAAGGGATTTCTTGCCCATTGGAAGTGGACATAAATTATTGGGAGTCCAGTCACAGCTGGTACCTCAATTATTTCCCACTTTAATGGGTGAATGTGCGGTAAAATTCATTTCGATCTTTTCAGATCTCGTATCAATTGTAAAATAGTTCCAGTGCTTTTAACTGACTTTAATTTTATCACTTTGATAATTTTCCGGCAACAATTTTCATTCAAAAATAATAAAATGACCAAAACACCCCTAAACTATCTTTTGGTTATATAAACTTTGGCCCCCCTTAAATATCATAACATTTCTCATTCACCCCTTAAACTATTAATTATAAAACTTGGCCCCTTGGATTAAATGTTTGAACATATTACTCATTATACCGTGTATTTCTAATGTACCTTCAATATTTTAAATTCTTTATTAATTATAAAAAAACTACTTATAATTTACAAAAAATAGTTAGTAATTAGATTAGGTCAAACTTTGCAACTAACTTAATAAATGAGTATAATCAATAAACATAAATTTTAAAATTTAATATTTTTTATTGCTTGAACTTTAAAATTAAGTTATTAACTATTTATTTTAAATGCATCTTTTGAGCTCTCTTGGATAAATTTATAACTATATTTTCATTAACATTTTTTTCATTTTTTTTATTTGAACAAATATAGATGGATTCACTTGTACCCAAGAAAATACGAGACTTGTTGATGTTTATTCATTATGTGAAATACAAGAGTACACACACACACACACACACACACATCTAAATTTAGACTAAAGGTGATATACTTATTCAGCTTTATATAAAATAGTAGAAATTCGTTTATTTTGACAGTCAATAACTATTTTCAATTTCAATATTTAAGATTATGTGTCTTATTGTAAATTTATTACTGTAACTTTTAAAACTTGAATTACTGAATTCATTAATTACTTTTTTTACACTATAAATAAAAAATAGTCAACTAAGAATTTTATATTAAATCGAGATTATAAAATGCTCAAAATATTTAGAATATATATTTATATATTTAAATGGTATAAAGAATAATTAAAACATTTAATACAAGGTGAAAATTGTAAAAACTAAGAGTTTTTGTGATTATTCTACAATTAATATAAAATCATGGGGATGAAAATGAATTCTACCGACAGTAGTTAGAGGGTCTTTTGGTTATTTTACTACTTTTGCCGGCAAATTGTTGCCAGAAGATGATCGGAGGGATGAAATTGAAATAAATTAAAAGTACATGGATTATTTTGCAATTGACACGAAACCTCAGGGAGCAAAATGAATTTTACCCGGTGAATGTGTGGGCAGAATTATGTTTGTTATATCTGTAATTATGTATTTTTCAAATTTTGATTTTGTATGTATTAAAATTAATGATTTTACTCCTGTAAGTAGTACATTAATTGGACATAAATTGTAAAATTGATTACTATTTATATGACTAAAATTTTTAATTAATATATATACAGGACTAAAAGTGGAGAATTGTTTAGTTACTAGACTAAAAATATAACTTTCACTGAGTGTGTGCATGTGTGACAAAAATTGTACTTCTCTTGCACTAATCAAATTTTGTTAGTTTTCACTTCAGGAAAGAATTTAAATTTGAGAACCTTTTTTTTTTCTTTTCTTTTTGTCTAGAAATGTAGATTCTAAGTTATTTTATTTTTTGATAAATTTGAAACCCATCATAATAATTGAAAAACGTAATTTAAAACCTTCTTTTCTGTATTTTTCACGAAGTACTATAAGCGAAACGGAGAATATATTAAGTGACAAATGTAAAATTTATCACTATTTATATGTATTAAATGAAAATAGCTTTATACTTCATTATAATAATGATTTTTACAAGTTTAATAGTGATAAATTATGTTTAAATCGTCATCGTTGACGATAGCGACACATATTTATAGTAATATATTAGTGACAATAAAAATTTTATTACAAATCACATTGCCTAATTTATTTATCATTAGATTGTCATCATACATCGATGCATCATTGATTGTGATGTTTCCCCAGCAATATGCAGCTATTATTGAGGGCTGGTTTTTGGGTTGATATAATGTGTTTCCAAATCTTACTTATTTTTCTTGTTTATTTATGTGTACCCATCAACAATTTTACAGCCCACTATGATTATATGACTTTAAAGGTTTTAGAAAAGTAGATTTTAAATGATTTGAGTACGTTTAGATAAATTTCAAGCCCATCATTATAATTGTAAAAACAATTTAATTTTCGAATGAGAAATGTCCGATGAAAGATAAAACAAGATTTAATTCTCATACAACCTTGATTACTATAAATTAAAGCCAACATCTGTTATAGTATACTGCACAAATACAGCCTTAGTTATAATCCATAAACCGTCATTCTCTTAACATTTGATCAATTTTCTTTGTCGCAATTGGACAATATTATTACCAACAAAAAGAGGATGTAATTGCAATATTCATATTAATTGGAATAAATTAGGAGTTAGGTGTATTTTTTCCCCACCTATAGGATAAGCCTTGTAGGGACCTAAAAAGAAAAAGTGGAAGAAAAAAAAGAAAACACATTGACCAATCATTATATCAATATATTCATGACATCCATTACATTTTTAAAGATCAATTACATAAACTAAACAAGACATATTTCCTAAATTATCATGCAATCGATAGGCAAAAGCTTGCGTACTATCGGTGAAATTCAAACACGTGCCGCTCCTATAAAAAGGGAATGACAGTATCATTTCATTCAAAGAACGGTAGCAAATCTAGTATACTGAAAATGTGCCTTTTCATAGATTTTTGAAATGTTATGGCGTTGACAAAAGGAGGTGGGCAGGTACACATGATGCTTTGTCTTGTTCGGATTTCCCCAAATGGTCTACCAAATGAAGACCATTTTCTATTTTTCTTCTTTCTTTTCTCCTTTTCCCATTTTATGTTTTGCCATATCCTAAATTTTTGTGTTATATTTGTTTGCACCGGGGTAAGTATGCTTAATTTGATATGTATAATGATAAATTATATTTTTGAGAATTTAAGATAGATTTACGAGAGATAGATACTTATCAATTTGATCTCAAACAAGCTTGTTCTTCAAATAAAAATATATGTTAAATTCCCATCAACGAAAATCCTTCAAAACTCATATTAGCATGTTGTCTAACAAATAATGTATCATAAAAGTAATGTAATTTGAATTGGGTTCGATAAGCTAAGTTTTTGGCTTTGATGAATTGGATCAAATTGAATCGAACAGAAAATTATACAAATCACAATACATCTGAAAATTTTATCTATAAATAACATATAGGTCCTTTTTGAACATATTCATATCATAATTGGATCTATATTTTTATAGTAATTTAATTTTATGATAATTAAATTTAAAATTAAAGAAGGGGTTGGAGTGCAAAGGTGTGTTTGGCGTACACAGTTTGTAGGGCACGTGGGTGAGGACAATGGAGTCAAGTTTGCAAAATGTCCTATAGGCTATAACAAGACAGATGAAATGAAAAGGCAGAAAGCAAATCCAGAAATATTATAGACAAACAAGGAAAAGAAACAATACGAGAGGGGGTTGTCAGTGTTAAGAGAATTAAGGTCGGGGAATATGTAATAATTTATGTATTCATTTATTTATCTGTAGTAGGCATATATATAATGTATATATATTTATTTAACTTACTATAAAAGAACAATGTACCCTGCATGTAGCACGTCCCTTTCGACAAATTAAAGGCTTTGCGTGTTCGTGTTGTCGTTTTTGTATGACAAAGCCATAAACCTTCCTCATTCCCAAATGATAGTATAATATAAAATATTGTTATCGTCATATATAATTTATAATTCATAGTTAATTTAAATATATATTGATGACGACTCATATTCATTCTCGACATCGAGACCTGATCCCATCGAATTACATTACAAATATATACATATATAGCATAAATGATAAAAATTTATATGATAATATAAATATTAGGATAATTCCCTCAACATTCCCTAAGTCTTGACATGACTGCCAGAATCCCCCTAAGTTATAAAAAAATTACCATAACATTCCTCACTGTTAATCAGCTCACGAAAAAAATTAAGAAATGTGTTAATATTAAAAATAGACCCCTCTCCCTCGGTGACAAAGGCCTACTTGTATCAGTCAATATATTAGATTCCAAGAGTGTAATTGTTATGTCATACAAGCTCCGTTTCGTCAATTGAACTTACGGGAGGGGGTGTATGATAATTATTCAAATCTCAAAAGTGTTTCGGTGATTATGCCAAACGTCAAGGCATGTTTAAGTAATTATCCCATAAAAATTCACCACTAACATGTATTAAGAAACATTAGTTTTCATTCTATCACTAAATTTAATTTTGTATGACAATAATTTTTGTATTGTCATTATATAGCTCAATATATAGTTATAAAGAGTAGTATTTTAAATCCCTCTAGACAATTATGTATTTTAAATCTCTATAAACAACCGTAACACATGTATAGTTACAATCTAATGTAAATGAAAATTAATATCACTATAATTTGGTGATAAAAAGATTTTTAATGATAGTCACTATAAATATATCATTAATGGTGAATATTGATAATATAAATCTATTTTTATCACTATTAAGATTGTTATAGTCATTTTTTGTAATAAATATAATCTTTTTCACTTTATAAATAGAATTAATTAGTTACAATTTTTATATTGTCACTCAGGTATGGTTACGATTTTGATGTCTTGATGGTATATTTTTTATGCTATTATTGTCTTGCTATCATTCATCAATGAAGGGTTTCGTCTTGAAAATTGCTTCAAATGAAGAAAGAGGGACTTAGATGATCAACTATTTCAAGTGTATTGATTGTTTCAACGTGAGTCAGACACCAAGTTTTATCATAGCTGCTAATCAATTAATGGATTTGGAAAGAGGCCATAGACCGGACCAATGGTGATATTTAAAATTTGTTGCCGACATAAATCAGGTCAACTTATATCGAGGTATAGTCATACTATCACACATTCATTGAGGAATATATCTTACAAAAGTACGAACTAACATAACAAAGTATAGATACACGTTTGCGTCTGTGACATGGTTTGGATTTGACTACAATTTGTCCTACACAATGAATTTAGGAATGTCTGAAGTGAAACCGAACACAACATAAGAGTGGCAAAAATAATTGTACATATTCGATTCTGATTTTCATTATTTTCTTCAATTAGTAGAGAAAAAGTACAACATATATATTTTTCAATTTATTTGGTACTTCTATTTGGATTTTAGTGTTTTCGAACTGTGATTAATTTCATGAAATTAAACACCATGCAGGCATCCACCCATGAAACTGTAGTCAAGACAAATTGATAAGGTTAAGAAAGATTCCAAATAATCTTGAAGGTACATAGTAAGCAATATCAATGGAAATTTTGCTACTTAACTTGTTCTTTCTTTCATTGAAATGGATTATCTTGAAAAATATCCGAATATGCGATTATATGCAATGACGACGTGCCAATATCTTATAAATCATGTTCAAGGGAAACTAATATAACATGTGAAATCTGGCAATGAATTTGGACAACATTTCTTAAAAATGGACACTGATCTAACTCAATCCCAAAAGCTAACTTTTAATGTGAGGTTTGGCCAAGATCATATAAGAAGGCTATAATCTTTATATTTTTCCAATGTTTGATCTAACATCCCCCACTTGCCCAAGAATGAATATTTACAATGCGGAATAATATAAAATGAGTGACATAACAACACTGGGTAAACCAACATTAAGGATGAAGTTGGCTTTGATACCATGTTGAAAATAGTCAACCTTGGGTAACAACACTGGGTGACCTAAAATCAAGGAAGAATTTCTCTTGAATACGGTATTGAAAATGTTTCGTTGAAAATAGATTTTAGACCTAATTCAAATTCAAAATTTAGCTTGAGGTGAGAATTATCCAAGACCATGTTAAAAGGCTACAACCCTTACAACTTTTCTATGTGGGATTTCAACACGCTCCGTGCATACTCATGAATGAACATGTTGAGTATGGAGTAACATAAAACCTTACATTTTTATGAAGTGGATTCTAACACACCTTGATGCCCAGGAATGATACTGAAAATAGACTTTGAACCTAATTCAACCCGAACGCCAGCTTATAAGGTGATGATTGTCCAAAATTATTTAAAAATGCCACAACCGTTCTAGCATTATCACTTATTAGTAACAAGCAAATGATAAAGCACCAGTGCCAGCAGAGTGCTTCATCTGCAGACATAAAAAATAAAAGAAAATGAAGTATATATCCCTATATTTGCTTACGAAGAATAATAGATGTCTACTTCAGAATAAGATCCTATAACATACTCGGTTTGACAACGTGATGCAGATGTAGTTAGAGGAGTTAGCTAATATGGCCTTAAATGTAACTGTGTAAAAATAATGTCTTTCCAATCTATAGGAAAATTACATTTTTGATCCCACGGCTTCGGCTTCAAGTGGCAATCAGTCCCATAATTTTTAAAATAGCCAAAATTAGTCCCCAAGTTTACATCTTGTTTGCACTTTTGGCCCTTCTGCCAATCTTTTTGAATAAGTGAAAATAATGTGTCCATCAACTTTGGCCTATGAAAGGCACCTGAATGTTAATTTTTCTGACAAAAAATTAATGGCACGACCATTTTGCAATTGGGACCTAAATCGTAAAACTAAAATTGGCTATTTCAAGAATCATGAGACTAAATTCTGTATGAGGCCTAAACCATGGGACTAAAATGCAATTTGTTCTCTTAATCTCTTGAGGTAGATTTCTGGCAATGTGTGTTTGTGTTATACGTTGGCCATCCTTGTTTGCTCCCGATTGTTAGCACTGTGTATGTGCGCGTGTACGTGT
>JACFYI010003578.1:429461-439979 GCA_014898755.1 Handroanthus guayacan | reverse complement strand
AAAAAAAAATTGCTGAAAATTTGACAAAGAACCAATGTGATACAAATTTATTAGTTTAGAGACTCTAAAGTCAAAAATGAAACATGAGGGACTAAAATAAGAAAAATGAAAATTTTAGCGACTATTAGTAAAAATTACCCTAATTATTATTTTATAAAAAATAACATAAAAGTATTTTTAAATGAATTATATTTAATAACAAAAACTAATTTTAATTTCTTTAAAATAAAATTACGTAAATAATTACAGAAAATTATTTTAGAAAAACAGTTTGGGTTAATTACATTTGACGACCCTCTGAGATTAAAAAATTACTAACTACTACCCTCGTAATTTAAAAATTACAAATTAACCCCCATAAGTTTGTGAAATTACAAAATCGTCCATTCCATTAGGGGCAAAATGAGAATTTTACTCGAAAAAGTGATGACGTCATCTTTTTCCGTCAAAAACCCTAATGGAATGGACCACTTTGTAATTTCACAAACTTATGAGGGTTAATTTGTAATTTTTAAATCACGAGGGTAGTAGTTGATAATTTCCTAATCTCATAGGGTAGTCAAATGTAATTAACCCTAAAAATAATCCTATTACAAAAAATAATGACAATGTAGTTATAAAAAATAAAAACAAAATATTTTTCTTTTAGTTCTTTTTCTAATATTTATTTTTTTATTTAATTCTTTTCTTCGATTATATTTTTCTTTTTTCCAATTTTGGTATCTTCGAAATTATCTTTCAATTATGTTAGCCTACAGAATAAAATCAAGCAATAATATTCAATAATTAAGAAATATTTTTATTATTAAAAATAAATAAATATTTTAGTCAATACGCAAGGGCGAAATGAAAAGTTGCAAACGGCAAAAATGTGAACAATAGAATCCCTGCTGAAAAGCAAACGAGAATGTGTACTATTGAGGGTTATTTGGTAATTGGATATTACAAATGGACTTGTGATATATCAATCACACCAACTTTGGTGTGATAAAAATTTTCAGATTTCAGTCCAAAAGTACCGGGTTTAATTTTATTCATGAGCCTAGTACATTTTTTTATCCATCATGGTAAACAATATATTAGGCCTTATAATTTTATCAATCCAACTCAATTACTTGAAGTAAACAAGCTCTTAAAAGATTGGGAGCTAGTCTTGGCTTAGTTTAGGATATCAAACATGGTCACGGTGTATTGCACCTATAAGTCTTCAGTGACTGATTATTTCGCGAATGACTCTCACGGGCCCAAGATCTGGCCCAGGGCCAGGATTAGGATATCAAGAACTTATGGCATCTTTGTAGCCCATGAAAAGGCGATAACATTATTATTCACTAATTTGACTAAGAAACATACTTGAGAATCATTGTTCATGCTTTGGGACGTGGAAAGTGTATTGTGCTGAAAACTATCTTGTCAGGATTTATCCCGAATCCCGGAGCCATTACCTAATTTTTGTATCCCACTGATTGATAAAAAGGATGAAGATGAAGATTAATTATGTTTTTTTATTCTTTTCTCTTTGTATAATTGTTAATAATTAGGTTTGATTTTGCGATTTTTTTCCTTTATAAAAGAGAGTAGAAAGTTGTGCCATTTCGATCAATTTAATGATAATTTTATTGTCAACATCACGATGTGATGGACAATTTCCAAATTAAAATCAAATCAATTGAAATTAATGCAGGTTATGAGTAAATTAAATTCTCTTTTTCGTAATTAGTGACGCGTGATATTGTCATGTATCACAGAGTTGCGGAAACTTGATTTAGACACTCTTTAAGATAGTTTTTTAGATTAAAATTTCACAATAATTGAATATCCCTTGATGTCACTGGATTTTTATCTTAATTGATGAAGAATAGTAAACTGGTTGATATTTATTATTGATTTATTCTTGTTGTAAAGGCGTGCAGTGATCAAATTCGTAGACAAGATCATATAATTCTAGGGTTTCATAAATTATTTCACTAACGACACTTTCCTTGATCCAATCTTATCAAATAGCCTTTCCGACATTATATGTGTTAATATAGTAATAAACAACTATGATTAAACATTTTTTTTTGAATTAACTGAAATAAATTTTAATTAGCACTTACTCTTTCTTTAAACTAAAAATGATTCTACTTATAAGTTCATTTTGATTATGTACCAATAATATCAACTTCAACGAGATACAACCATACAATAGAAAAACCAAACCAAATTGGATGACTCAAATGAGTTCAATCCGATTTTGGCTAAAAAGATCAGCAATTTTGCAAGAATCTAGAAAATTCGCAAAAATAATTTAAGTTGTCAGTTTAACCGTAGAACCTGCTAACCTGTTCACGATTTATCAAGATCGAAACAATCTATTTTGAGCATTTATTAAAATAAATAAAACACTAATTTTCCACACTTCAGCCTAAAGCATGTTTTTCACTTGACAATCAACCGAAAGTTCCAAAAATATGATACACGGACATCCCGCGGAATCCTCGAAGCGCTGGCCCTATGATTGCAACTCAAAATTGCAATTGCCGCCACTAAAAGGCAGCAACAGTAAGTTCAATGGGCCACCAAGGACTCTTTTATGTTTATTTAAATTTAATTTATTAATGATATTTCATTAAAATTAATAATATAATTCTTTATATTATATTTTTCAATATTTTAATATTTTATAAGTAATATATAAATATGCATTACATGATTATGACATCATTGTTCATACGATCCGACATGACTAACGATTGAACAAATAAATCATGAATTCATATTTTTTTCCAATTCGATGAATGGTCGAATTTTCAAACCTTGGACATAATCTCTGTAAAATTAACATGATGCATTGAATTTAATAGCAAATTGGACCCTACTCTTAGATCAATCCAATAATGTATTATGAGCCCCATCATACCAATTGGCAATTAAGAGGGTGTTTGGCTAGGCATATCTAAGACATCTTATAAAATATAAATTTCTATATTTTATAAGATGTTAGATTTTTCCATTTTTTTTTTATGAAATAAGTTGTTAAACTATTTGAATAAATATGATATTTAAGATTGTTAATGATAAGAATTTTGTAATTAACATGATTAAAAAATAAAGTACATATTAAGATCTTAAAACAAGTCATATTCTTATTTTCTTTTTTAAAAAAAAAAACAAAAATAGCTTGTAAAATTCTATCATCTTATTACCAAATAAGATGTTTTCTTAAAAATTTTATCAAATATTTTATGATATTTTATAAACTCTTAAACATCTTATAAGACGTTTTGAAAAGCTTATAAGTTCGCCAACAGACACTCTTAGTTTCTCCAATCATGTTCTTTTTCATTAAGTTATGCAATGTCACCAGTAAATTTTTTATCTTAATTTATTTGTTGAAAAAAGGATCAGTGACGATTTTTCAACTACTCCTATGGGACTTGAACTTAACGTTACAGATAGTTCTTACATCACTATTTAATTTATAATTACTAGATTAGTCTAATGCACACTAAATTAATGTCATTTAATTTAATGATTAAAATATAATTAAAATATAATTAAAATATAATTAATATACACAATATATATACATATATTATAAGATATGTATCTATTGATAATTAATCAGTCATATGACTTGTGAGTTACTGATGGTAAAAATTAATTTCTATAAAATTGTCTAAGGATTAAACAAATAATACTATGGAATATATTTAAAATGCGAAAACATATTAAAATGGGGAGAATTGCATCGGTAATCACTTTCTCTCGTATTTGTGAAACGAGGGAAGGTGATTGCCAATAGTCAATAGTTCAGGAGAAGTCAATGCAATTTTCCCTATTAAAATGAGAACTGGTGCTCTGTAATAGTAAAATTTGTTGTTACTATTTTAGTGTATTAAGATGTCTGATTACGTTTTGCATTTGTGTTCCATATACATATCAACATAAATGTTTCTGCATATGTATACGTACATTGTGCTTGGAAAATATGTTACCAAATGTTATTTTATCTATTTATGGTTAATAGCCGATTTTCTATACCATTCTTTTGGGATGGCAAATTTCCAATTCCATAAGATAACTCAACCCAAAGGCAATATGAAATTTATAGATTTGAATTAGGACTTGTCAACAGAGCTTAAATTAGGGGCAAAATATTTATGACTTCCTTATATTATTTTTGTAAAAAGAAAAGATAACTCCTTATATTTTTCTAATTGCAAAATACTTCCTGCTTTTTGGAATAATATAGTCATAAGGTTCAAATCACTATCTTTTAGAAAATATTTTTGAACTACTGAATATGTTTGTCGTTAATACATGTGGCATGTTAGAATTAGAAAAATATGGGTGATGATATTCCGTTTTGTAATAATCCAAGAGGGTAATAATTAGGTCGATTCAAAATCGTATATCAAATTTTTTAGTGGGTTTGTTTGGTTGTTTGGGTTGAGCCGTATTTTAAACTAACTTGAAATTTTCTTTTAGATGACTTATTGATTCTAACCAACTTGAGTTGACCCAACCCATATAATATTAATAAATAAATAAAAATATATATATGTAAGTCTTATAAGATTTTAAATATAAGCATATTAGATATTGACCTACATCTACAAATAATATTGTCCTCGTGAATGGTGAGAGTTGGAACAATTAATTTACTAGTTTGATTGCATCTAAATCTTTATTTTTAACCTAATTACGAGACAAGTGTCCAACAAATTATGATATTTAATTAGAACAATTTACTAGCTTTAAAATTATTGTTTAGTGATGCAACATCTAAAATTATTAGTTTAGTGATGTAAGGATGTTGATTAGAGTTATTAGATTCATTTTAATTTTGTAATTATTTATACCTTTTAATAAAGTGTGAGGGCCTATTTGGTATCGTTTCATGTGTTTTTATTAAAATATCCTTTTCTTTTTTTATCTTTCATTTATTTTATTTTAATAAATATATAACTACCAGCTTATCACAATATGATCCACTATTGCAAAACTTTCCACAATCCCCTCACATATTTTAATATTTATTTATTAGATGCACACACATTGAGTATGCACGATTACTAATCCAAGTAATGTTTTCGTTACAATTTACATGATGGAAAATTATGTTAAAAATTGATCATGTTAAAAATTAAATTGTTTGGACGTATTATCCTTAATCACACCCCATCCCTATCTTCATTCCCGTGACAATTGGTGTTCTATCAAGGTTAAAAAAATATATATAATTCAATGCTATCGTTGAAAAACTTAATCCGAAACTGTTCAAAAATTTTCCAAGGGAGAGGCCAAGGCGTTCAAGTTAGGTGATAGAAAATTAGGATGAATGTGGATGATTCTGATTATATTCGAAATTCCGAGTTTGGTTTTAAAATAATATTATGTATTAATTAAAAGTAACAAAACGAAGGATAAAAACATATATTAATTTATGGGAATTCGGTGATGGAAACGAGTATATTAATTCAAGAATTCTCACCAAGAAAATGGATGTGTGGATGGGCAGGGATCCGAAAATGCTCTCCACACCCGTTCTTCTGCCCATTCCCTGCATCAACAGGGTGGATCCTGAGCAAAGAGAGGGATTCACTTCCCTGTTGTCATCCCTAATCTTGATTCGATCCAATCAAAACTCATCTGACTCACTCGAAATTCCACCCTAGTCTATTCTTAATTATTTAATGACTCTGCTTTATTAATTAATCAATTACAACAAATACAAGACTACAAAATGTTCCACTCGAACATGGCGTAGGACTTAAGAAAACAAAAGGACACAAGCATATGTTTAGAATCTAATCTGATTCCCCCACACCCATTATTATTTTATCATAATTCGTTGCACAAAACAAAATTATCTTAACCTAATTGACTTGATTAAGGTTTGGATAAACTGAAACATTTATGTCACTAGGCCTTAGAAGTCTTTCTATTTCAGCCTTAATTTGATTAGTTTCTGTGGACTTATGACTTGGTCTCCAAATTAACATTATTGTAAGACAACATTGGAAAAAGCTGGCTTTAAAGTATGAACATGTCATGTGGAGAAAGGGCTGAGGGCAATAATTAACATGGTTGTCTTAGTTCAGTAATGAAATAATAATGACAGAATTATATTCAAAATTGACACATAGGTCGAATGAAAAATAAATAATAATTAATTAAACTTTTAATACGAATTTCATGGTTATTATATTCCGTACTGTGATTTTAAACATAAAATTTAAGAGAACTAATACTAATTGCCTTGTGGAAAGAGTAAAACTTACAATCTTCCATAATTTGCTTTTTGCAATATTTTTTTGAGGTTAGAAGATGTAACCTCGAAGGTTATTGAATTGAAGAAAAGAAAAAAGAAAAAATAGTATGGTATTATGACATGTTAACATTGTTGGAAATTGGTCTTTTTTGACCAAATAATTAAATAGTTCAAGCATTAATGTTTAAAGAAATTTGTGACTATCGTAATTTAGGCAGCTTGTAGATAAGAAATTAATACCAAAATGAGCTACTTGAGAGTTGACTAAGGGGATTAATTCAAGAAAATAGGAAGGAAAAAAGCATTTATGTCATATTGGGTTTTGAGTGAAAGGTCGACCAAGATAAATGGCTGACATGTGGAGTATAGAGTTGCGTCCCCTGAAGGTACTACAAGTGTTTGGAGGGAAAATAACCTACATACTAGTGAGTTCCATTCAAGCCATGCACATGTGTTGCTAGGCTCAACTTAACTAGGGTTTTGGGTCCATAATTATTTTTTTGAACCAAATCTGGGCTTGGCTTGTTGGGCCAATTAGATAAAGTATTTCTCCCAGTTTCTTCCACCGAAATGATCCAAATCCTTCTAGAATTAAGTTTGGAACATTGATGCAGTGACCTTCCAGCTTAAGACTCTCCAAATTCTGTCCCTCCAGTTTCAGTGACTGTGTCCTTCCAACTGCTATCTCAGTTTAAAGGGTGTCATTAGCGATTGTAATAATTGGTTATTATCATTGCAGTATCCTCTTAGTTGCCTCTCAAACTCCCTATAAATAGGACTCATCTCAGTTCATTTTAGCTCTAATCTTATCATAGCATTTAACATACTTCAAACATTTTGAGTCCTTAAAGAGAATTCCAGTACATTCTTTAGTTCGATAAGTCAAGTAGCTTGTAGTACTGCTACCACTTGACGTGGTTGTTGTATCTTGATAAACAATTGCTAGTAAACTATAAGCACCTATACGGAGCTAATAATTCGTCTTAAAGACAAAGAGATTGGTTCTTGTCTCGACCAACTATCGCTGAACTGAGCACATATTTCTGTGGTACTAGATCGGAGTCAATACCGGAACTAACAAACATTTAATAAAATTAAGAAATTATTGTATTTGTAATTATAATTATAATTATAAATGTCGTCATTGTTGTTATCGAAAGGAGGGGAAAAGAACAATGATAAAAGAAGAGATAGGATTGTACTGTTGTTGCGTACTGGGCAAGGTTTGGTTTGGCGTGTTTTTATGATGTACCCTGAGTGGCAGATTAGTTACACTATCAAACAAAATACAATATACTCATCCTCTGATCCCCAGATTTCCTATTTTTCCTATTTAACATTTGTTTAAATTTAAATTTAAATATATAATAATATTAATAACATGATGAACAAACTCTGCGGCTAAAATATTCATTATTCTTGCAATGCAATTTCAAACTTACTTTTGTAATGTAATCATTAGAAAAGGGACGTTGGGTTTCCAGTGTGGCCCATGAGTACAATTTTCACTCGCTACGGCAAATAGAAATTTGCTAATGTACCTTGCTAAAAGTTTTGGGCAAAGTTTTGTGAATTTGATTTCCACCCACGTGGGTAGACTGTTTTTTAACACCATAGCGTAGTTGTGAGGAATTCTTTTCAACTAAAAATTTTTCTACTTGAGTTAACTTTGAGAGTAGCAATTAGGTGGGTTGGAAAATTTTGGGTGCAACCTGATTTTGAACCATACATTTACTCCCAATCAAGATTCAATTTATTTAACTTTCAACTTAGTTAGTCTAAACTCAAACCCAATTTGAATCAGTTAATCAGGTCGAGCTAATTTGAACTGGGTTGACCGGCCAAATAAAAAACCTACAACTCAATCTGTTTAACAATACTTGATATTTATGAAAAGTTAAAGTGTTTGTGGCCTTTTTTCTTTCCAATACTAAAAGAAATCATTACAAATATTTATCGTAAAATGAAAAGAAATTTAAGTACTCAAATAAACTATATTGCATCACTAAAATAATATGAAAATTTTTAAAACTAGTAAATTAATTCAAGTCCCATCATTCATGCATAGATAAGTTACAAATCAAAGTTTAAAAAGCAACCAACAACATATATTACATAGTTTCAATTGAAATAGATAATGCAAAAGCTCATTCAGTTGTCCAAGTTCTACAGGACCAACATGAACATCTTTTTCAATATTATAAGTGTTATATTTATAATGTATACATATATATTTTACACTATATGGGTGGCATTGGGTTTGGGTTAATCAGGTTGTTGGGCTAGTTGGAATGTAATTTTGTATTGAGTAAATCAACCTGTGACCCAATCCAAACCCATTCAAATTTTGTGGGGTTCTTATTCGAGTCAATCCAAATTTGACCTAACTTGATAAGCTCCAACCGAAATCTCCTAATTTTGTGTCGGGTCAGTAGGCCAAGTTGGAAACTCCCATCCTATGATGTATATGATCTCGTATATCATTGATT
The DNA here is from genome assembly GCA_014898755.1 of Handroanthus guayacan. Classification (NCBI taxonomy): domain Eukaryota; kingdom Viridiplantae; phylum Streptophyta; class Magnoliopsida; order Lamiales; family Bignoniaceae; genus Handroanthus; species Handroanthus guayacan. The sequence goes on along the minus strand of JACFYI010003578.1, from coordinate 431,231 downwards.
CATTATCATATTGAACAGAACCATGTTGTTATAAAAATATATAAATATTTAATTGGAGGAAAGTTGTGTTAGATGGACATAACTAATAAAAAAAAAAATCATTTGAATACATATATATATATGTTTACATGTAGTCATTCCTTTCAATATTGCTCTTCTTAATTGAAATAAGATTTTAGGTCTAACTAACTCTAAAATTTGTTCAAGAGATAAAAATTGTTTAAAATCATATAAAGAAACCACTACTCATGCACTTAATTGATTTGAAATCTTAATAGTTCATCAATGTGAAATTTTGACACACCACTGTATACCTATTGCCAGACATCTAGTGCAGATTAGGTTTATTTACTTATTTAAGATGAGAGTATTGTTCAAAATTATAAAAAGAGACAAATTACTCAAATGTTTGATCCACGTGGAATTCTATCATGCTCAGATATAATGTGTGTTTTTTGTCTTCTTATCCAAAGTTTAATATAAGCCATTCTATTTTCTTATGATATAAGTGCAATGCAAGTTTTTTTGTTTTGTCGAAATTTAGGTTGTTAACATGCTTGGCTTACTTATCTATTAGCTTAACGAGATAATTAGACTCATCGGAAAGAATGCTTCAAAATGCCTCCATAAACTTTTAAAAAAATTGCTCCATTACCCACATAATTTATTTCTAAATCATCCACATTTGGGTTTTTTTTTTTTTTAATTTTGGTCATTAAAATACTTGGATTACTTATTAGTTAGCTTAACCCAATAATTTGACTCATTGAAAAATCTAAAAAGTAAAAAACTTCGAATTAGCTTAGTAACTGATGAAAAGTTTTTTGTTGACATAATTTACATCAAGTCATCGACTTTCCCTCTTTTTTTTTCCTTGTCGATGAGTTTTTGTCTAAGTGACAAAGTGAAAGTCTTATAACTTTTAGATTATTATTTTGATTACTACCAAAAACATTTGAGCCTTTTATCTACTTTACGATAGTTTTGAGGATTTATCAATCATAATCAATTCTACTAAAAAGAGCTCTATAATTTTTTGTTCTTTGTTTTTCTGTTTTGAATGAATTTAGATAATTCACATACTTGACATACTTATTGATTAGCTATCCAGTAATTTGACTCATTGAAAAAAAATAAATTAATTAATTAAAGAAAAGAAAAGAAAAAGAACTCTTTAAAATGCATCGATAAACTTATAAGTTCGGTCCATTAGTCACATAATTTATGTCTAAATCATCTAAGATAAACATTTTGAAAATAATTATAATAATCCTTATGTTAAAACAATTATAGGATCCTATATTATGAAACCCCGTTAGACATTAAATTATATGTGGGCTACACATATCAACGGGTTCAAGACTTTGTAATATATATATATATATATATATGTATATAAATATTATTATTATCATCTTGGGATCAATTCAAGACCATGCATCTTTATAGCAACAAACATAGTTTCAAAGTTTATCCTTAAACCAAATTTAATTAATTATTCAACAAAGTTTAATTAACGTATAGCTATCTTACAAGACATCATTAATTAGCTCCACCAAACCAAAACTTTAATCATCATCAATCTTGAAAATCCAATGTCTCTACTTAGTGGGCACTTGTTAACTCTCAACCAAATCCAGTTGAAAAGAACATATATATATATATATATAATGATATAAAACTAAGTATAATGTAAAAATTGTTACTAGTAATATGTGCTAAGTGAAATGACTTTCTTTTCATTAATAAAAATAATTTTAAGTGATAGTA